>JAXCLQ010036354.1:0-23796 GCA_035584115.1 Cedrela odorata | reverse complement strand
ATATATATATATATATATATACACATACACACTCATGTAACAGTTTTATGCACTTGAACAAAAATATTTTTCAAAGTATCAAACATAGCATTTCTTCACACATCATTCACTACATGTCAGTGTTTAAGGGCGTATGCATTGTCATCCCCTCAAATACCAAATAAATTTACCAGTGGTTTGGGGGGCTACGCATCGCCTTCCCCCAAGATACTAAATGAGCATTAGCATAGATTTTTAATATCCATTATCTGGTATCCCAACCCCGATGTCACAAGAGGCCAAAATACATCTCTGAGATAGGGGATCACGATAACCCCGAATCTTTATATCTAATATCTTGACCTGCGATATCACAGGCAGTCAAAATATATCTCTGAGATAGAGAATCACTTAAAGCTCTAATCTTTACTCTGGTATTATTGTGTAAAATCACATGTGAACGAGCCGAACAAGCAATAAAGTGATGAGATAAGTATTGTCCCATGAGGATTGTTATAAACTAATTCCCAAAACTTGAAATAACCCTAATTTTATTTAGTTAATAAAGTTTGATTAATAGAAAATAAAAAGTAAATTTAAATACAAATAAGTAAATGAAATTAAATTAATAAGCTAAAAACTCTAGAGTTATGATTTCACCTTAACTAATTAGTTCCTCCTCTTTATTCTTTTTAACAATAATTAATTATTTGGTTGCTAGTAGAGTATCTCTAAATTATTCACATAGCCCCTCTCGAGGTATAAGAAAAGTACCCTATAAAGCTTAATTGCTATATTCCCATGCAAAGTTAAAACATTAAAAGATTCATTAAGATTGATGGATCTTTTTTAAGAACTACACAAACTATATAGATATATTCCTATCCTACATATAATTTCTGACATTCAATATAATAAACTAAGACACATAAATTAGTTTCCGCTATCATTATGATTAACAATTCAACTAAATAGTGATCAATTATTTAGAAATATTATGAGTAATATTGATTGCATCAACCAAGATAGAAAATCCATAATTAAATTAAACAAAGGGCCGGAACATCAAAGTTAGGTTACATCATAACCCTATAAAAATAAATATACTCTATAACAAAATAAAAAACAATAAATATTAAATAACAAAACATAATAAAAGATCGAAAAAACTTAATGGTTTAAAACTTCGCCATAGAGTTTCCTCATTTACTTTACTCCTCCTTATCAAGCTCTCTCTCTCTCTCTAATGTCTTGTATTCTTTTTCTCCTCAATGTTGGTCTCTTAGAATGGTGATTCTAATGCCTATTTATAGGCAAAGTCTACCTCAATTTACATCATCACATGCATCATCATCCATTAAGCTTTCTAATTTTATCAATACACTCTTTTGCATCATCCCTTACATCACACATCATTACTTACATTATAATAACATATTACATCATTGTTTACATCATAAATCATTAATGACATATGCGCTGACATAAGCATGATATAATATTTATTTCTAGAATACTTGATCTCTAAAATGCAATAACTTCTTTGAGCGATCTCGATTCGAGTTATTCTTTCTAAAATACTTGAAGCAATGAGCTGATTCAAATAAGATTCAATTTTATAACGATGATTTCGTCATAAATAGTAACATTTGGTGGGGTCCACATGTGGTTTTCAATCAGTTTTATCTTAAAAATGAAAAATACAAAAAGATGTAATAATTTATTTAATAATAACAAAATCAACAAAATCTAAGTAAAATTTAAGTTTAAATAGATAAAATAATGCTAAAATAATAGAGTTATTACACCCCCAAACTTAAGATTTTGTTTGTCCTAGAGCAAAACAAACTCCGAACAAACTTCAGAATCAATGGCTCATAATCATTAACATAAGACTAAACAATCATCATAAAGATCTGAATATTAATCAATGGGTTAAACGACCTTACCAAACCTCTAGTAGTTTGTGTGTGGATGGATAATTTGAATGACCCAAACCCTTAACTCTAGCAACCGATTTCGGTAAAGTAGACTACGAGCTCAATATTATTTAATATATATATATATATTTTATTATTTTATTATTATTATTTTTTTGTGCGGCTGGTCCTAGGAAATGAATCACATTTTTACATGAAAATCCATATTCATGATACAGACTCTCAGTTACTTAGTGAAACATTTACACTAGTATGCTTTGCATCTCATACCTTGGATACATTTTTTTACGTGAAAATCTATATTTGTAATACAGATTCCTAGTTACTTAGCATATATAAAGGCATCAAAGCATTGTCCTGCTTCTCTTTTTTTATTTTTATTTTTATTTTTATTTTTATAGAAATAACAAACTAAATTATTTCATCTGAGCATCGTAAGAAAAGATACATTTTCCATGTCGAGGAGTTTCGAGTTAAGATCACTTTCATTATTACAATAGTGTGCTTCAATTATATCAGAAGGCCAAGTAAAAATGAAAAGCTCAAAAATTAATACAGATCTAAGGAATGACTATTTCATACACATGCTTTTGAGGTTGAGTTATTTTGTTTGTAGTGATTACAAAATATATATTTTTTATTTTTGAATTTTTGATTTTTTTGATTTTTGATTTTTGATTTTTTATAGAAAACAAAGATGCGTATCAAGAGCACAAAAGTAAGTCCTTACTCTGCCATCTTTTGATTTCAAATCGGACCAGTTATGGCCAAATTCTACCCCTAAACTTATTTAAGACATTGTCCTCAATGTCTACTAGAATACAATTTTTTTTTTAAAAAAAGAAATGTTATTAAAGGGGTAAGAAAGTTACAACCGAACGGTAAGATCCAGCACACACTTCTTGTTGCCGCTTGCTTTAGAGTCCTAAATCAGCTGTGACATGAGTGAATCAACTTCTGGCATAAAGTTTTGCAGTTGGTCAATCAATTCATTAGCACTTGAAGCTGAGAAAAGAATGCGCTGGTTCGCTTGTGTCATAAAACCTTGTTCCACAGTATGATCAAGAAAAGATAATAAACCATTATAGAAACCGTTAACATCAAGCAAACTTAATGGCTTTTTGTGAATGTTGAAATGGGTCCAGGACTCAATGTTGAAGATTTCTTCAAACGTTTCAAAACCACCATGTAATGCAACAAAGGCATCAGCATTTAGTAACACGTATGTCATTCTTCCATGCATGCTCATAACCTAAAACTCATTACCTATAGTCATACCGATGATATCTCTCTTTGCAACCAAAGACTTTAGCATGATACCTAAGACACTGCTGCCTGCAACATTTGCAGTTATTGCTACAGAACCCCTTAGTCCTAAATTGCCTCCCCCATACACCAAATTTATTTTTCGGTCAACTAAAGTTTTACCAAGTTCAACGGCTGCCTTCAAGTATTATTTACCCTAACAAAAATTTTTGCCACAAAGAACACAAATAGTTTTAAATTTGCTGTTCAAAGATTCAGCCATTTTTTTTTATCTCTTCTCCAAAACAGGTTGTTTGTTATCAACAATAAATGCTCATTTAAAGAAAAGAAGAGAGTAAAAAAACAATTCTATGAGGTGAAACAGCTGTGATTTGGAAAAAAAATGTTAGGTATACAAATGTCAAAAAGTAAGCACAATTATCGAAAAAATAAGCATAATTGTCAAAAAAGTAAGTACAATTATCGAAAAAGTAATTTAAAATGAACTGCTAAATATAGAAAAATCTACGAGAAAAAGTCAAAAAGTTAAAAACATGCATAAAAATTTCAAAATTAAACAGTATACCTAATACTCTATGGTAGTTGTGATTGTGGGTCACATCTTCCTCTAGTTTTACATCTAGAAGCAGCTTAAATGCCTTTTATGAGTCGAAGATCGGTTTTCCATCCAGTTTTCTTATTAACTGGCAAACAAGGTCATTTAACGTCAGATTCCCAAGATTGTAACACTGTTTCTCATTTCTAACTAACTCCCATAAATTTAAAAGAATACATTGAACCACTCCACAAGGATGCGTCTTAAAAGTCTCAAGGATATTATCCAAAGACTCCTTACTCAGCCCATACTTTATACAGTTAATTTTATCTTCTCGATTTATGGACACATATCTAAAATTTTTACAGCGTGTGTTGCAGTTCCATCTTGTACACTTATGACAAACTCTCAATCTCATAGCTCTCTTATTCTTTGAGTAAAAACTTCTTCCTAAACTTGGTAAACGTTTAATGAATGAATCATTCAACTCACTTGCTAGACGTACTTTAGCTTCAATGATCCACCGAATATGCTCAGGAAGACCCAAGCATGTTAGTGTCTTCATTCTTTCTAGTCTGCACTTGTAAATCTTTTTAAGTACATCTTGAGGAAGAGTAGAGAACTGATTCTTGAGTGTTGTAAGACTTGCCTCCATAACTAAAAAGAGAAAAGAAAATTATTAAAGAAAAATAATAACCACATAAACAAAAGAAAACTAATTTAAGAAGAAAAGCTTGGGTTGCCTCCCAATAAACACTTAATTTATAGTCGTCAGCTAGACTGTTGAAACATGCTTTAATTTGGTTCTGAAAGTGCAATGATGGATTTCTGTTGATGTTCTCTACCATCCATATAAGCTTTAAGTCTTTGTCCATTGACTTTGAATTGACAATCCGCACTTTAAATTTCAACAGCACCATATGGAAAGACTTGAACAACTGTAAAAGGCCTAGACCATCTAGAGCATAGCTTACTTGAGAATAAACGTAAACGTGAATTAAATAAAAGAACCTTTTGTCCTGGTGTGAACTCCCTGTTTAGGATACGCTGATCATGCCATTTTTTGGTGCATTCCTTATAACGCTTGGTGTTTTCATATGCACCATGATGGAATTCGTCTATCACATTAAGTTGTAACCTTCGCAGAGCTCCCGATGCTCTTATGTCAAAATTTAACTTTTTGATAGCCCAATATACACGGTGCTCAAGTTCAACTGGTAAATGGCTTGTTTTTTCGAATACCATCCTATATGGAGACATCCAATTGGTATTTTGAACGTTGTTCTGTAGGCCTATAATGCATCACCAAGCTTTTTCGTCCAGTCTTTTCGAGATGCACTCACAGTCTTTTCCAAAATCCATTTCAGTTCCCAATTTGAGATTTCAGCTTGTCCACTTATCTGCAAGTGATAGGCTATAGCAACTTTGTGTTTGACCTCGTATTTGGCTAGAAGAGCATCCAAATGCCTGAGATGAATCAGAAGTGGCTTAAGCTCCAACTCTAGTGGTTTTTCTATTGATAGTTTTGGTTATCTCTTACTCGTTCCAAACTCCTCAAATGGTCGTTTGATGAAGATGGTGGGTGAAACTTCCAATTGGTTAACACATTCAATGATGTTTTGACTTTCTGAGTTTGGCATTCCAATTAGGCAAGCTTCAAGCGGATCTTGTGGAGTGGTGGGTTAAAGTATTTCTTTGAGGCATCCATCTACTACATCTACCCTCATGCAGTTGTAAACATCATGTGGATGTTCAAGCGCTTTTAGCACATTGAAGGTTACTTTCTCATCTTGAACACTTAGTATGAGTTTACTTTCTCATCTTGAACTCTTAGTATGAGTTGACCTTTCTGCACATCAATAAGAGTTTTTCCGGTTGCTAAGAACGGCCTACCTAAAATAACGGGTATTTCTTGAACTTCCTCCATATCTAGCACGATGAAATCTGCAGGAAATATGAATTTATCAACTTTCACTAGTATATCTTCTATAATTCCCCTTGGATACTTGATTGATCGATCAGCTAGCTGTAAGGATACTGTAATAGGTTTTGCTTCTCCGAGACCAAGTTTCCTGAAAACAGAGAATGGCATTAAGTTCATACTTGTACCAAGATCGCATAATGCTTTATCAAAGAATGAATCACCAATAGTGCAAGGAAACATGAAACTCCCTAGATTTTTAAGTTTAAGCGGTAGCTTTTTCTGCAAAATTGCACTACATTCTTCGGTTAAAGCTACTGTTTCATGTTCTTCCAGCTTTCTTTTATTTGATAGGATCTCTTTCATGAACTTCACATAGCTGGGCATATGTTTCCGAGCATCTGTAAAAGGGATATTAATTTGTAATTTCTTAAATACATTTAAAATTTTAGAAAATTGCTTATTTATTTTCTACTTCTGGAATCTCTGAGGGAAAGGTAATGGTGGTTTGCATGGTGTGGGATTATCCGAAAATAACTTTGATTTTGGCTTTTCTGCTTCTTTTGTTTCGGCCATCACTTCCTCTTATATTTTTCTAGATTCTCCTTCTTCGTTAGTTCTTTTGACAGGATCTTTCAGCTCTTTACCGCTTCGTAATGTGATAGCCTTAAGGTGCTCCCTAAGATTTATCTCTGTGTTACTTGGTTGGGTTCCTTGAGGTCTTACATTCAATGGAATCGAGATCTGACCCATTTGCACCTCTAGATTCTGAATGGAAGCAACTTGATTCTAGAGTGTGGTATCTGTTCTTGTCATAAATTGATTAGTATTTGCAGCGAGCTGAGTAAGTGCTTCTTCAAGTAACAATTTGTTAGCCTGTTGCTGTTGAAGTGGTGATGAATATGGTTGTCTGGGTCGATCATTGCTTTTCCATGCAAGGTTTGGATGATTCTTCTATACTGGATTGTATGTGTTGGAGTATGGGTTATTTTGTTGTCTACTGCCTTCAAAAAATGCTTGGCCTATCTATTTGTTATTGCACTGCCTGTTGGAATGGTCCCCTCTACAAAAATCACAAGATCCCGGCTGAGTGTGAATGGCATTAGCTATTAAGTTTCCGAGTTGCTTGGCTAATGTCTCGACCTGAGTACAAAGTTTAGTTAAGACATCATTTTCTTGTATTCCAAAAACTTTTTTCGAAGCTACTCTTTCTGATGGCCATTGATAGGCATTTGCAGCCATTTCCTCTAATAAGTCCCAAGCAGCTTAATTAGTTTTCCAAAAGTGCTCCGCTAGCTGCAGCATCTACCAATGTTCTTGTGGAACTCCCCAAACCATTATAAAATGTGTGTAGTTTCAGCCAATCAGCAACTCCATGATGTGGACACTTTCTTAGTAGATCTTTAAATCTTTCCCATGCTTCGTATAATGACTCTTCATCAAGCTGTCTGAATGTAGCTATCTCGATTCGTAGTCTTGCAGTCTTTGCAGGTGGAAAGAATTTAGCAAGAAATTTTTGTGCCAAGACATCCCATGTGATAATACTTCCTGATGGCAAAGAGTTGAGCCAGCTTTTGGCTTTGTCACAAAGAGAGAATGGGAACAATCTCAATCCAATGGCGTCATAAGTAACGCCATTATGTTTAAAAGTATTGCAGATCTCCAAAAAGCTATAAATGTGGGCATTTGCATCATTGTTCGGAGACCCACCGAACTGATTGTTCTGCACCATATAGATAATTACTGGCTTGATCTTAAAAATTGTTAGCTGCAATGGTCTGTCGCCATATTGCCGAGGCATTACCCACTGTGGGTAAGGCATAATCGCATAATGCTCGAGTATTCTCAACATTTACTGGCATGTTGTTTGGTTCTTTAGCCATGTCTATGAGAGTAGTACTCGCAGCTTTCCTTGTTTCTTTCCGATTCTTTTGGCAAGTTTTCTCAATTTCTGGATTAAACGGTATTAAAACTTCGTCCCCAAACTTTCTCATACACTAGAAAAAATCACCTGCAAGATAGGAAAGAGAAAACTTTTTTTTTTATTTAAGGGCAAAAAATAAATTCTCTCCTAATTAGACAGCTCCTATTCCTTCCTAAATACAAATAGATGGATTACCAGTTAAGGATCATTAAACTAACACAATAGTAGTTCCCAGGAAAGTGAGGAGAGATACTTGGTCTACTTAAATACAAAGACTTTCCTTAGACAAAACTAAATATGATGTCAATTTAATAATTGCACACTAGAGTGACTAACAATTGTATCATTTCCAGAGAACCTATAAGCTCATAACACAATTTTTTTATTTTATTTTATTTTTTAAAATTTCTAGAGCAACCTAAACTAAGAAAAGTAAGTTTTTCTAGAACTAAAAGAAAAACATAAATAAATAAATAATGGAAAAAATTTACTTACTTGGATTCCAAGCAAAGCTTTACCAAAATTTCTAAATAAAGAAATAACAAACTAACCAAAATTTAAACAAATATAATTATAATAATAACACTTAAATACAAAAATATATAAAATAAAATCAAAATAAAGAAAATGAACAAATTAAAACAAAAGTATGAAAGAGAAAAGAAAAAAAATTGCTAAGTTAATCAATCAATGATGAAAATCCACAATAATAATAATTTTTTTTTGAAGGAAATACAACCTACAATATAACTAGTAGAAAAATTAAATCAACCTAGATTAAACAAATAAAATAAATAATAAAATACCAAATTAAAATTTGAGTTATGAAGTATCAGTATTAATTAAACAAACAATTCCTGGCAACAGCTCCAAAACTTGTTTTACAATTATTGTGTAAAATTGCAAGTGAACGAGTCGAACAAGTAATAGAGTGGTAAGATAAGTATTGTCCCATGAAAATTATTGTAAACTAATTCTCAAAACATGAAATAACCCTAATTTTATTTGGCTAATAAAGTTTGATTGATAGAAAATTAAAAGTAAATTTAAATACAAATAAGTAAATAAGATTAAATTAATAAGCTAAAATTTATAGGATTATAATTTCACCTTAACTAATTAGTTCCTCCCCTTTATTCTTTTTAACAATAATTAATTATTTGGTTGCTAGTTTAGTATCTTTAAATTATTCACATAGCTCCACCCGAGATCTAAGAAAAATACCCTATAAAACTTAATTGCTATGTTCCTATGCAAAGTTGAAAACATTAAATGATTCATTAAGATTAATGGATCTCTTTTAAGAACTACACAAACCATGCAGGTATATTCCAATCCTATATGTAATTTATGACATTCAATACAATGAACTAAAACACATAAATTAGTTTTCGCTATCATTATGATTAACAATTCAACTAAATAGTGATAAATTATTTAGAAGCATTAAGAGTAATATTGAATGCATCAACCAAGATAAAAAAAAGTCCATAATTAAATTAAACAAAGGGTCGGAACATCAAAGTTAGGTTATATTATAACCCTAGAAAAATAAATCTACTCCATAACAAAATAAAACACAACAAATATTAAATAACAAAATAAAACATAACAAATATTATTATGATTAACAATTTAACTAAATAGTGATCAATTATTTAGAAGCATTAAGAGTAATATTGAATTCATCAACCAAGATAAAAAAGTCCATAATTAAATTAAACAAAGGGTCGGAACATCAAAGTTAGGTTACATTATAATCCTAGAAAAATAAATCTACTCTATAACAAAATAAAACACAAAAAATATTAAATAACAAAATATAATAAAAGATCGGAAAAACTTAGTGGTTTGAAGTTTCGCCGTAGAGTTTCTTCTTTTGCTTTGCTCCTCCTCTCTCTCTCTCTCTCTCTCTAATGTCTTGTGTTCTTCTTCTCTTCAATGTTAGTCTCTTAGGATGGTGATTCTAATGTCTATTTATAGGCAAAGTCCACCTCCATTTACATCATCACATGCATCATCATCCATTAAGCTTTCTAATTTTCTCAATACACTCTTCTGCATCATCGCTTACATCATACATCATTATTTATATTATAATGATATATTACATCATTGCTTACATCATAAATTATTAATTACATACGCGTTTACATAAATATGATATAATATTTATTTCTAAAATACTTGATCTCTAAAATGTGATAACTTCTTTAAGCAATTTCAATTCGAGTTATTCTTTCCAAAATACTTGAAACAATGAGCTGATTTGAATAAGATTTAATTTTACAACAATGATCTCATTGTGAATAGTAACATTTGGTGGGGTCCACATGCGATTTTCTATTAGTTTTATCCTAAAAATGAAAAATACAAAAAGATATAATAATTTATTTATTAATAACAAAATCAACAAGATTTAAGTTTAAATAGATAAAATAATGCTATAAAATAGAGTTATCATGTATCCTGGCCCGAGCTAGCCCAGCCACTCTGGAATACATTTTTGAGATAGCAAATCACAAGGACCCTGAATCTTTAATCTAATATCCTGACTTGCATTATCACAGGCAACCAGAATATATCGCCGGTACCTTGGGGAGTTTTATTTTCTGTCGTCCCTCAAGTCATATTCAATCATCAAGGGCATTGCGCATCGTTGTCCCCTTATTTCTAATCCACAATCACGATACACACATACACTTACAAGATTAATGCATTCATGCTTTCTTAGTTCATATCACAATACAATATATCAAGTTCATTATGCATAGATAATAACAACTCACTTCAAGTTATCAATTTACTTTATGACCAGTTTCAATTATATAACCCAATTGTCATTTTTTCCACTAATATAACACGTACAATCACCATACACACTACACTTCACAATATCAATGCCTTCACCCTTCCTCATTTCATGTCACAATACCATATACCTAACTTATTATGCTTAGACAATAGTCAACTATTACAAGATATCATTTTGCATTACGATAAATTTTATTCTTACTACATAAGTATCATTTCCGCAATCAAGTCAAAAATGGAATCATCTCAAATCAACTTTGAACTATTTCACTCAGTTATTTCATATACATTTTCAGTATTAGTTTCATATGCATTTTCAGTATTAGTTTTATATGCATTTTCAATATTGGTTTCATATACACACATGTATATATACATATATATATAAACAAATATCCACTCACTGGTGTTGGTAGCAGTACATCGGTCTAATGAGGGTTGATAGGCGCTCAGCTTGAAGATCTACACTCATAATTTCTTGTGTTAGATTCTTTCATTGTAACTGAATAAATATACAATTATATTATACATCTAATCTGCCCCTCCACAAGTCTAAATCAAATATACACATTTCAGACATCCGTATAGCGCTTACTGCACATTAACCAATTTCAAACTCATGGTGCATTACATCGACATAGTATCTCAACATAAGTTTCTGAGGGCACATTCTACTTCGTGTCTAGTTTTTATCCTTTTCACGGATTTACATTTCGAGTTCGAATACTTAAGTTATAATAGTTTTTGCCACCCTACTCAATGTAGTTAACTGTGAACCACCGATAAAGCAGCTCGGTTTCTACCAAATATGGAATTGCATCACTTAGTGCCTTAACCTAGTTTTTGGCTATGTCATGCCCCTATGTGTCTAATTTATGCATAATTTTGCAATTCCTCAATCTGAGGTCCGAAACTCAAACAATCCCTATTTTACCGAACCCTGTGCAGAAATTACCTGCGGCCGACGCTCATGCGTTTCGCTCGTACTCTCACTTGTTTGAAACTCCGCTCATGTGCGCTACCCTAAACACGTCTTATAACATTCCTATATTACAAATTTATCAACTCAAATCACCCCTCGTATGAACACACAATTGCGACCTACCAGTGTTGCAAGTTTGTGTTCCAATTTTTTGGCAACACAGCACACCTACTCTTAACACTCTTCAAACTCATCGATTTCACTTCGTATATCCATTTTTTTACAACACTACTTCCCTCACACAGGCACATTGTCACAATTTCATTCTCTGCATATTTACTCATTTTGGCAACTATAATTTGTACAAAATGCAACACAATTTGTACACAATTACTAACTAACATATTCCCAAACAACAAGTTAACAATGCATACCAGATTACTTACTTTAATTGCTGAAAATGATCTCTCTTTGTTGTGTTTTGTTTCAACCTTCCTTCTCTCTCTTAATATCTTCAAATTAGCCAAAATCTCTCTTCCATTCAATCAATTTCTTCAACCATGGCTGTGTACCCCTTGGTTTCTCTTGTTCATCTTCAATTCAACCAACAATTCCCTTTTAATCAGCCATTTCTTCATGCATACATAGATGCTTTTCTCTTCCCTTGTCCTCCATCTTCATTCGACCACCAATTCTTCTTTTGCACCACTCTTTCTTGGTTTCAAATGCTTTCCCCATGTCCAAGCTTCCTTTTCCCTCTCAATCGGCCATACATCATCCTTCATGCAAGCCTTTATGAAGCTCTCAGTTTTCTTCTTTCTAATCTTCTCTCAATTTCAGTTTTAGGTGAATTTAATTTAAGAAAGTGAAGTCAAAACCGAATGGGCATTAATCTTAAGGGAAATGGGGGTTTTTAAAGCAAATGGCTATGCTTATGTGTGTATATATATGTATATATATATGATACAAATGTTGGCTTATATATATGACCTTTATTTGTTTTGTTAAGTCAAATTGGAAGAATGAATGCAAAGACAGAATGGACAAATAAATCAAATGGGTTATGTTTATATATATACACATGTTGGTTTAAGCAATTGGCTTTCATTTTTGTTTTAATCTAACTTAAGACAATTGAATTACATATACTTGTATATATGGAAATGGTTTATATCCCATTATTTTTATTTGTTTTCATTAACCAAACATATAATTTACAAGTATTATTCATGCATTTTTACACATACATATATGTATCATTTTTTAATTTGTAGTATTACAAGTATGTACCATATATTATAAGCTTGTATTATTCTTTAATACAAACTTTTGAATTTTATTTTAAGGTCTTCCATTGTATCACATAAACTTGTATTTATGTATTATCGTTATGCAAAAATATGTGGTCATGACAATTTTTCTCTCCTCCTTAAATAATTTGCTCCGATACACCTACTTGTGCTTCGGCCTACCTTATTCCTTCTAGGATAGGCATCGACTAAATAGAAAAAAAAATATTAGAAACAAACTACAACATCAAAAGTAATTAAAATAACAATAACAATAGCAACAGTTAAAGTAAAATATGATCTTCAAACAATCACACCAACAACATTCCGTAAACAACAATTACAACTACAAAAACAAAAAAACAAACTTTCACCTTTGCATTAGGAAGAAAAAAGGCAACAACACCAGAAATAAAATAAAATGATGCATAAAAACATTGCTAAAAGTGAAAAACACTCAAACGGGCCAAGAATAAGAAGTAATTTAGTAAATCTTTTAAAAAATTGAGTTTTTTAAAAAGCAAATTGTATTTATACTCAACTGTGTGTGTTATATACAAAAGTTTGTATTTTTTACCAAATTTTCAATTAATGATTTATAATGAAAATTTTTAGAAGTTAAAAATTACATTTAAAAATGTCCAAGCTCAATTTGAGGAATTGAATCATTCAGTTTTGTTCGATTCTAACAATTAATTCAGTCCAGTTCAGGACCAAAAAGTTGAGAACCAAAATTTTTGGTTTCGATTTAATTTTGAAAAAAATTAAAACAAAATTGGCTTACGCTAAGTCTAATGTCTGTAACCATATAAAATACAAATTACAATTTAAATTCCAATAAATACACACTATATGAAAAAAAATTTTAATTGAATTCATATAAATGAATCTTGATCTTAAAACTATTGATAGCAAGATAGATGATAAGGATCAAGCTTTGATCGTCCTCAATTTCCTACCAAAATCATATGAACATTTCGTGGATACCCTACTGTATGAAAGGGATTTAGCGTTTATGGATGATGTTAAATCCTCTCTTAACTCTGAGAAGTTGAATAAGAGAGTTGATGTAAGGGATTCTAGATCAGAAGAAGGCTTGTATGCAAGAGGAAGGCAAGAAATAAAGGATTTCAAGGGCAAGAAAAGAGCTACAAGATCTGCTTCAAAAACCAAGAAACTGAAATGCTTTCATTGCCATAAGGAAGGCCATTTCAAGAAAGAGTGTCCAGAAAGAAAAGGTCAGAAGAAGGATAAGCCAACACAGAACAAAGGGGATGCAGCAATAATGAATGATGATGACATTCACTCAGCTTTTATATTAGTTGCCTTAGATCACACATATGAAAGTAAGTGGATTTTAGATTCTGGTTGTTCTTTTCACATGACACCTAAGAAATTCTTGTTTTCTTCTTTGAATTTGGTAAAAGTTGGAAAGGTTTTAATAGGGAATAATGTAGCTTGCAATGTGGAAGGGATTGGAAAAGTTAAGATAAAATTGCATGATAGAATCATAAGGGAGTTAAGTGAGGTTAAATGTATCCCTGATTTGAAGAGAAACCTTGTTTCTTTAGGTATGTTAGACCTGAGAGGTTATACTTTTAAAGCAAAAATAGGAAGTGTAAATACAGTAGTAGAAAGGAAGAGTGATAGAATGAAGCTATGGCATCTTAGACTAGGACATTTAGGAAAAAAAAAAGGCTACAAGGACTTAATAAACAGGGTCTGTTAGGTGAGGTTGTTGGAAACTCTCTTAAACCTTGTGAATGTTGTATTTCAGACAAGCATCATAGAGTAAAATTTACTATTGGAACACATACAACTCAAAACATACTTGAGTATGTTTATTATGATTTATAAGGCCCTACACAAGTAGCATCACTAGGAGGATCAAGATTTTTCTTGACAATACTTGATGATTTCTCTTGGAAAACTTGGGTGTATATACTGAGAAGTAAATATCAAGTATTTAAGTGCTTCAAAACTTGAAAAAATTAGTAGAAAATAAAAAAGAAAGGAATGTGAAGGTTTTTAGAACTGACAATGGAATAATGTTCTATAGTGGAGAATTTGATGTTTTCTACAAGAATTGTAGAATTGTGAGGCACAAAACAATGAGGTTTACACCTCTACAAAATGGTTTGGCAAAAAGATTAAATAGATCTTTATTGGAGACAGCAAGATGCATGTTGCTGAATTCAAGTTTGTCAAAATTGTTCTGGGCAAAAGCTATAACTACTACAGCCTATGCCTTGAACAAAAGCCCTTCATCAACCTTGAACTTTGAGATACATGAAGAGTTATGGTCAGAAAAACCACCAAATCTCAACTACCTAAAAGTTTTTGGGTGCACAACATTTGCTCATGTGAAGAAAGGGAAACTAGATCTAAGGGCAATAAAGGGTATTTTTGTGGGTTATTTTAAAGGTCTGAAAGGATATAGGATCTGATGTCACAATGAAAAATCTGAAAAATGTGTTATAAGTAGAGATGTGATTTTTCATAAGGAAGAAATGTTGAACAAGAAGGTCAGTGAAGATAGAAGCTTAATATCAAATTCTAAAAACTCAGGGAATATTCAGTTTGAGGTAGAGCATGAGGAGGCTAACTTGTCACAGCCTAGTTCAATAACCATAGACACACAGACTGACCAGATGTAATATGATTTACAAGGGTATAATTTAGTAAGAGACAAAGCTAAGAGGAAAATAAAGTCCCTTGAAAGGTATGGCTATGTAAACCTTATTTCCTATGCATTACTCACTACAGATGAAGTGAATAATGCAGAACCAAAGTTAGTTAAAGAAGCCTTAAACAGTCTAAATGCATACAAATGGCAACAAGCTATAATTGAAGAGATGAACTCACTAGTGAAGAATGAAACTTGGAGATTAGTTCCTAAGCCTGAGAATAGAAGGATTGTAGGATGTAAATATATTTTCAAGAGGAAGGAAGACGTAACTAGCTCAGAATCAACGAAGTTTAAAGTAAGGTTAGTAGCAAAAGGATTCACACAAAAGGAATGAGTGAATTTTAATGAGGTGTTCTCACCTATGGTAAGGCACACTTCCATAAGAATTTTAGTAGCCTTAGTTTATGTGTTTGACTTGGAATTAGAGCAAACGGATGTTAAAACAACATTCTTACATGGTAATCTTGATGAAAAGATTTTTATGGTTCAACTTAAGGCTTCTATGAGAAGGGGAAGGTGGATCATGTTTGCTTGTTAAAAAAGTCACTGTATAGACTCAGACAATCTCCAAAGTAATGGAATTTGAAGTTTGATGAATTTATATTAGGAAATGGATACACAAGAAATTTTTATGATAGTTGTGTATACTTTAAGGGTGTGAATCAAGAGGAGATGGTTTATCTGCTCATCTATGTAGATGATATACTGATTGCTAGTGGAAACAAAGAGAAAATCTCAAAGTTGAAGTTTCAGTTAAGCTCAGTTTTTCAAGTGAAAGACCTAGGTTCTGCTAAAAGGATTTTAAGGATAGAAATTTCAAGAAATAGAAATGAAAGAGTACATAAGTTGTCTCATGAGCAGTACGTAAATAAAGTACTTCAAAGGTTTGACTTGAAGGATTTCAAATCAGTTGGGGTTCCATTTGTAACTCACTTCATGTTATCAAATGAGCAGTCACAAAGAATTAAAGTTGAAAAAAAATGCATGTTATCAAGACCATATGCAAGTTTAGTTGGGTGTTTAATGTATGCAATGGTTTGTACAAAACCAGATTTGGCATACTCAGTGAGTGTTGTAAGTAGGTTCAAGCGGAAACCTAGAAAGGGTGAGGCTTTAAAATAATCCTAAGATGCATAAAAGGAAGTCTTGAAACTTGTCTTTTATACAAAGGAAATGGAGAAAGTGAGAATTGCATTAAGGTGTTTGTAGACTCATATTATGCTCAGATTTTGATAAAAGGAGATCACTTTCTCATTATATTTTTACTTTGTTTGGTTGTGTTGTTAGCTGAAAATCTTCTCTTCAGACAATAGTTGCTCTTTTGACTACTGAAGCTGAGTATATGGCTGCAACTGAATCAATTAAAGAGGCTTTGTGGATGAAAGACATTGTGGCAGAACTTGGATTCAAGCAAGAATGTGTGACTGTCTTTTGTAACAGTCAAAGTGCAATTCAATTATCAAAACATCAAGTGTACTGTGAGAGAACAAAATACATTGATGCGAGATTGCATTTCATTAGAGACTTAATTTATAAATTTGTGGTTAATTTTTAGAAGGCGCATACAGAAGAAAATCCTACTGATATGCTCACTAAGTTGGTTCCTGGAACTAAATTCAAGCATTGTTTGAATTTGCTAAATATAAAAGCTAATTAGAAGGAGCTGTTATGAATGGGGCTGAAGTTGAGTTCTAGGATCAACTATAAGGCTGATGAAAAAAGAAAGAAAGCTTGAATGATAAATTTTGAATTAAAATGGAGATTGTGAAAAGTAATTCAATATTTCCATTCATTATGTGTTGTGATTTTTTGTTTTTACAGTTAAGCTGACATGACAAATGTTTTAAGTGAAGATGATGTGTCTTATTTGCATTGGCGCTGAGTTGGAGAAGTAGCTTTACAAGGCTATTAATCAGTTTTATTTGGTTAATTCGGTTAAGAGCTGAAAATAGAGAATAAGAAAAACGAAAAACAAAAGAGCTGAGAGAAAAAAAAGAAGAGGAGAAGAAGTTTTTGAAAAAACTTTGTATTTTTCTTTGGGTTCTTCTTGTATTCTGACTCAGATTAATAAATGAATTCAAGTTTGTTTTGTGGATAATTTTGCTCTTGTGTTATTGTTAAAACTTTGAGATTGTGTTGTGAATTTGATTGTACCGAGGAGTTCAATTTCTTGGTTAAGATTGTCTAAAGAAAGTGTGAATTGATTAATGCACACCAGCTTTTCGACAAATTGATTCTCGTAGGTTGTGATCAAAATAACATTAACAGTTCTTGTTACATCACATTTTTTTCAGGTAACCTTTTTTTTTCATAGTTACTTGTTTTTCTTGGTTGGTATTACTGTAGCATCTGATCAGTCATTTTTGCTTCAAATTTCAATTTCTACTTGGAATACGAAACGAGTTTGTTGATTTTTTTGGACATTGTTCTTAAATTAATTTTGCGGTTGGATTCAGTATGTTTGTATAGTTGATTTTCCTTTTTGGTGGTAATTTAAGACAATGCTAAACCTCTCGTGGCTACCACAATTTTCTTTGGGGCTAATGATGCAGCTCTTCTAGGTAGAACTAGTGAAAGGCAGCATGTTCCTGTGGAAGAATACATGGATAATCTTAGAAAAAAAATGGTTTAGCATTTGAATGTTCAAATTCCAATCCCTTGATGCAATTTCTTGATTAATTCAAATTGTTTTTCCTAAAAACCGCTGTTTTTTTTTAATGAACATATATATCATAAATGTACAGAACAGGACGGGCCGAGACTGCGAATTCCCTCTGTAAAACGGAGATGAGTCGGATCGGATCCACTCCCAAAACGGAAACGAAGACAAAAATGACAATCCCATTCGTCCCAGCCCTTTATCATCCCTACATATATCACAGTTATTGAAGAGCATTGCCTGAGTGCTATTGTCATGTCCGCAGGTTAAAAGGCATAGTAAAAATATGTAAGAAATTGGAAGAAGATGAAAGAGCACAGAAAGCAATAGGCGTGAGAAGACGACGAACGAAATAACAAAGAGAGAAGACTAACTCTATAAAGAAATCATATATATGTATATGCATATATACATATTCATATACATATACGTGTGAACAATTTCAGTATGTATATACATATACATATACGTGAAGACTAGCTCTATCCACAATTTTTTTTAATTTAATGAACAGATTTAAGTTAATTACTGCATTCACTCAAATGCCTCCATATATTTTTGGCAAGCAACAATGCGCTTGAAAAAGACCAATATCACATACGTCTCAATCTCATCCTGGTTGTAAAGGTTTTCTTGAATTGTAGGCACTTGTTTGAATCTTTCAATTCATGCATGCAAGGGAGGGAAATTTGTGGGATTCAAATAGTTTAACTCGTGAAATTAACATCTCCAATGACTTGCAAGCAATAAACAAACAATTGAATCAAATGCCAAGATTGTCTCCCTGTGGAAAATTTTTCCTCTCCTAAAATTTTAAACTATTTTTATTACAAAATAATTTACAAATAATGATAATAATAACTAAATGAAAAATAGTAAATACCATCTAAGAAATTAAGATTATGATATGATGAATGTCTACAAGTCTCTTGGTCAAAAACATACTGAAATTGATTACAATAATCTCGTTTTTCAGGAATTTATAGAAAGTTGAGTTGGCTGAAAACTCAACAAACTTAATTAAATAAGAGAGACTTGACTAGCTTGGCTTATAGTCAAGAAAATACAACATTATCAAAATAATTGAAATCAGCTGCTGCCAAATAAGGGGAGATTTTGGGACAATTACACTGTCCCCGTCAAGATACCATAAATTTATAATTGTCTGGATAATCTTAGGTTTATTTAATATTAAGTTACAATAACTTTTAAGTTATACTTGCTATGAAATGAAAGTATTAAATATTATATATTAGTAACAAAAAAGTGTAAATTTTATTAAAAATGGATGTTAACACAATTTTTTAATTTTATGCTCAAAGTACAATAAAAGTAACATAATCCTAAATAAAATTTTAAATTTTAAATTATTATTATTATTTATCTACCATTAATTAAAGTCAATTATTTATGACGTTAAAGCTAATTAAATATGAAAATATTTATTCATACCGATGTTAAATATATAACTATATTTTATTAGCACGGAATTCTTTTTATTATTTATATTAACATAAAAGAACCAAGCAAACTGTTCTTGTAATCACGAGCACAGAAGAACAAAAACAAATGACAAAGAACTGTTTAACACTAATAAGAAAAAATCATAATAAACACAGAGAGACTCGGTGTTAATCCAATCCATTCACTTAGATTGCATCTTGTGTTCTTGTGTACGTAAAAGTGGTAATTTTTGATACAATTTGTTAAACCGACATGAACTTGACGCTAAATTTACGGGTTTGATTTGATATAAAATAATTCAATTATTAAATGAGCAGTGCGAACATAACACGGTTAATGATCGTATCAGATTTGAATTTATATTTCTTGTTACATGAACTCGTTTGTAACTCAATTAATTATTTGAGTAATTATAACGTACTAATTCATTTATATTAATACAAATAATATATTGTATAATAATATAGCTAAAGATGAAGGCAAAACCAACTCATCAACTTTGAATGCACAAGAGACAAATATACTCAACAATGACCTAGACACTATGGTATTCTTGAACAACTACTGTAGAGATTCAAAATAGAACATTTGCAGTTACAACAATTTTGTATTGAATGACTAGATTTATTACACTTGTAAGAATAGGATTTCTTTGCCTTTTTTTGCTTCTTGTTCAGCAATTAAGCATTTTCTATATATTGTACTATGTTCCTTTCTTCCAACAGATGAGTAATATACACAACAACTTTTTTGCATAACTTGTGTTCTTCTCTTTTTTAAGTTGGTATCAGAGCCACCCAAACGGTAAGCTCCTCAAGCAATGTCTCACAAAATCCAGCAACAATATAAAGTATCTAGAACAATGGCTCTATTTCTTTCACCACATCCATAAAACTCACAAACACCAATTATTTACCATGGAAGTCTCAAGTTCTTCCAAATATTTGAGCCAATAATCTAAAGGGGTTCATCGATGATAGTAGAACCATTCCTAAACATATGAATGTAACCATTGATGATAGACAAAGTGTTATCAACTCTGAAAATCCTGACTATCAAGTTTGGATGCAAATTTTTATTAATTATATATAAAAGTACCAAGCAAATTGTTCTTGTAATCATGAGGACAACAGAACAAAGGACAACAGAACAAAAACAAAAGACAAAGAATTGTTTAACATTGATAAGAAAAAATCATACTAAACACAAAGTGAGATTCAATGTTAATCTAGTCCATTCGTTTAGATTGTATCTTACGTCTCTATTCATGTAAGGGTGGCAATTTTGATACAATTTATTAAACCGACACGAACTCGACACTAGATTTACTAGTTTGAGTTAACATAAAATGATGCGATTATTAAATGGGTATTACGACATAACACGATTAATAATCGTGTCAAATTTGAATTTAGAATTCTTAAAACGTGAATCCATTTTTGACTCAATTAATTATTTGAGTAATTATAATATGCTAACTCATTTATGTTAATACTAGTAATGTATTGTATACTAATATAGCTGAAGATGAAGACAAAATCAGCCTATCAACTTTGAAGGCACAAGGGACAAATATACTTGATATTGACCTTAGACACTATGGTATTCATGAACAACTATTGTAGAGATTCAAAATAGAACATTTGCAGTGTAACGCTCGAAAATTTTATGCAATAGTTATAATAAAGATTTGGTGACCGGAATAAATTTTTCGAACATAAAGGATAAACCATTAAAAATTTACTTATGAATTTGGATTATTACAAATTTCAATTTGGGCTTATGAAATAGAATGTAAAATAAATAAGCCCATTTAATTAACAATTTTGGGCCATTAAATTAACAATTGAGTTTAGGAAACTTTATAGGCAATTTTTATTTTGGGAAGGATCTAGACATTTCTTGATGTTTTCTTTTCTTAGAGAGAGAGATGAAGAAAAGAAGGGGAGTAGGATACGGGAAAGAGGAAAAATGGGCGAAAATAGTGGAAGATGAGAGGAAAAAGAGGGATGAAGAATGGAAAGCAAAAGGGAAGAAGAAGTAATTACTGAACAAGAAGGGAAGAGGTTAAAGAGAAGGAAAATGAAGAAGAAATAAAAGAAGAAACTTGAAGAGAAAGAGGGGGGAGAGTTACCTTGGCCTAAAAGAGGAGAGGGGAAAAGAAATGGGAAAAATAGGTCTTGACCGAGAAAGGGGAAATGAAATAACCAAACGGGGAAGAGAAGAAGAAGCAATTTTTAAGACAAGAAATTGCCAAACGGGAAAGAGAGGAGGAGAGGTGTTAGCCGAGCATGGGAGAGAAAAGAGGGAGAAGATGAAAACGGCATCAGAGAAAGAAGCAAGCATG
Source organism: Cedrela odorata (assembly GCA_035584115.1). Lineage (NCBI taxonomy): Eukaryota > Viridiplantae > Streptophyta > Magnoliopsida > Sapindales > Meliaceae > Cedrela > Cedrela odorata. The sequence continues at coordinate 2,047 of JAXCLQ010036354.1, read as the reverse complement.
ATGGGAAAAAAATGGAGAAGAGAACAATTTGTGAGAATGAGGATGAAGAAAAATTGTTTTGAATTTTCTATTGTAATAGGATGAAGTGGAAGTTTTATGATTAAATAGCTTGTGTGTAATTTGAATTTGGTTGTGAATGGAGAAGCAAGCAGCAAGAAGAGAGAGAAAGAGCAAAAGAAAGAAAAATGGAAGGCACCACATGCTAGATGAAATGCCAGAGCGAGATATGGAAATGCGAACGAAGAAGAGGAAGAAGTTTCTGGATTTTCAGCAAGTAAAGTGAGTGTGTTTGTGTTTAATATTGACTTTATGAACATGAATTTGTGTTTATGTAGTGATTATGTATGAAATGCTTTGTATGGTACAATTTGTTAGTGATAAGAATGGTTTGAAACTGCATGATTTAAGTATGAGGTAGTGTGTGGTTAGAGTAATGAGGATTAACATGAAATGGGTATGTGAATTGTGTGAATGATAAGTTTTGGGAAACAAATGGCGATGTGTATGGCCTTGTAATACAAAACCAAAACGCAAACATGTGAAAAAATATTGGTCGCAATTGTGCATCCATGTGGGGTAATTCGGGGTGGGCAAAGTGTAAAACTTAAGCGTTGTAAGGCATGATTGTGGTGGAGAACGTGATCAGAACATAAGGCGGTGAGATCACGAGTGAAATGTGTGAGTGTCAATCGTTGAAAATTTCCGAATAGGACTTGTAAAAATAAAAACAGAGCGAGTTTCAGGCCTCGGATTGATGAGCAGTGAAATTCTATGAAAACTAGACACATAAGAAATGATATATCCGAAAACCAGGTCAAGATACTCAATGATGAATGCTCAGAAAATTCAGTAAACTATCTTGTTATGCTCTCACATTGTCTCATTGCATCGTGTGTGTCAAAAATTTGTTACAACTAGAGTGTTCCGACTCAAAATTCAAATCCATAAGAAGTGATAGAAACTAGACTCATAATAAAGTATACCGCCAAAAAACTAGGTTGTGATACATTGCCAATTTAGCATAGTGCGAGTTTAAAATTGCTCGTTATGCAGTAAACATCACTTAGATGTTCATAACTTGAGCAATTGAATCTGAAATCCGAATTCATAAAGTGCGGTAGAGTATACATATATTTATTTATTTATTCATCTAATGATGATCATGAAATTTAACATAAGTCATGTATTGTAGATTGCCGATCGAAGCACTGTCAACGCGCTTTGGTACGACTTGGTTAAATTCCAATAGGTCAATGGACTAATCCTGCTTTATAATGATTCCAAACTTACATTACTTGATTTTAAAAAATCCTTTAGAATTGATAAAAGTGTTGGGTATATATTGTAATACTCGAGCTTTCTTTTGTAGAACTCATAGTTATGATTATAAATATACTTGTTAAAGTATTAAGTATTAGAATTTTGAAAAGTAATATAAAGTAAACCTATAAGGGTAAAATCAAAATTTTATTATTGGCAAGGTTATTTTTGGGATTTTAGCTTATAGATAAATATATACATATGTAATTAAGTGGGCTAAGTGTTATATATACATAATTTGGACTCAATTTAATTAAATTAAATTCAAGCCCAAACTTATGTGTATATATATATACTAAAATGGGTCAAAGTCCAAGTCCAAGTATAAATATATATATATATATATATATATATAACAAAGTAAAATAAACAAATAAATAAATAAAATATTAGGTTTTTTTGCTTAAATTCTCTACAAAATCTTAGCCATCCACTTATCACAATTCTAGACATATTTTGTAAAATGGATAAAGATGAAAAATAAAAGCTAAGTTAGTGGAAAATGTGGTGGCTAAATGTGGTCCATTGGATTTGGTTAAAGCCATCCTTGCCATCCATGTGTTTTATTAATTAAATTAATTAATATTTTGTGTTAGTTAGTGAAAGTATGGTGGAGAAAGGATGGCCATTGGATTTGATTGAAGTAATCCAAGCCATCCATGTGTTTTAAGAAAATTAGAATTAATTAATATTTAATGAAAATTGGGTGGAAAAATGAGAGCCATTG
>JAXCLQ010036343.1:0-17258 GCA_035584115.1 Cedrela odorata | reverse complement strand
ACAATATTATCACTGCATTATACGATTGCAAGTCAGTACACCAGGTACTAGAAGGATGCACCACGGTTACACGAGGTGGGTCAGAGTTTTATTAGAAGTATAACACTACTGGGATGCCTATTGCATTTCAGGTATTTATCATGTATATTTATAATTTATGTATAATTTTTCATTACATGTTGTTTTAAATACTATTACAATGTAGGTATATGAATATATAGCTCTGTGCCTAGCTTGGATAAGCATTTGGTTTTGAAAGTAAGTCATGGTATCCCACGGATTCAACGTTGGAAGGTAAGGAAGGCCCATATTCATCTGCAGACCATACATAAACATTTGTTTTTAAAGTCAGTAGGTACAATTTATCATTTTTACGTGCATTTTAATCAATTTAAATGACACACATCCATCATAATTTCTTATGCTTGTTTTCAGGATCTTTTGGTAATCCCTATGCTGGAAACAAAGCCAGCCGAGCTAACTAGTCTATGTATCACAGAGGTGTTGCAAACCTCTGAGACATTAGGCCAGTACGGAGGTAATTTATTTGCTAGGACAGTAACTGCTAGGCCCAAAGCTAGAGCTTCACGTGACTCAGATAGGGCCATGGCTTTTAGGGCACCCGCTGCCCAGGTTTATTATTTGAAATGCCTGAATCTGATAATTTACAACTTAATAGAATGCGTTGTTGTTTGAGATGCAATATAACATTTTATTTTAGGTTACCCCACTGATGTCATATCTGTTTAATACATTCAGGTTACCATCTCATTTTGCACCCTCATCGCTAGTGCATTATTCACTCGCACTATCAGCGCATTATTCTCCAGCACCATCACCTTATTATGCACCTGCATCGCTTGCAGATTATGCAACCACACCGCCGCCGCCGCTGCATTATTCTTCTAAGTCATCACCTCATTATGCACCTACATCGCTTGTAAATTATGCATCTACACCACCACCGCCACATTATTCTTCAGTGCCATCACCTGCGCATTATGCACCTGCATTACCACTGTACTATTCACCTGTATTATCAGTGTATTATTCCTCAACTCCATTTCCCCAGTTTATACCCCCATCACCAATGCATTGTTCACATACATCGTCTCAACATTTTCATCCTTCTGACGTGTATAAATCGTCTTTTGATGATGATTTTAGGAGAAGTGTGATGGCCTGCTTTGATGTATTAAGTGCCAATATGTAGGCTTTGGGGTAGGATAGTAAGGATAACTTTGGTTGAGTTGATGCCACGAGGGCAGATATGCAAGCATTCAGGCAGGACTGCATGAGTAACTTCAGTTGACTTAATGCCATGAGTGCCGATATGCAGGCTTTGAGGTAGGAATATAAGGATAACTTTAGTCGAGTTGATGCCATAAGGGTAAATATGCAGGCATTCAGGTAGGACTACATAGGTAACTTCGATTGACTTGATATCATGAGTGCAGATATGTAGGCTTTTAGGCAGAACTACATAGGTAACTTCAGTTGACTTGATACCATAAGTGCGAATATGCAAGCTTTTAAGCAGGACTGCATGGACAACTTCGGTCAACTTGATGCCATGAGTGTGGATATGCAGGCTTTTAGACAAAACTACATGAGTAATTGACTTGACGCCATCAGTGCTAATATGCAGGCTTTGGGGCAGGAATGTAAAGACAACTTCATTCGACCTGATGCAATGATTGGTGATCTTCGCTCAGGATTGTAGTTATCCAATCAGGCTAGGAGTCAACTCAGCCTCAACTGTCGCCCACTGGCCTACCCGTTCAGGTAAATTGTATTGATTTTGAATAAAATGCAATGATTGGTAGGTTATCTATTGTCGTAAATTTTATTATGTTACGGGCAAATGACACACAAGTCTAAATACAACATAGAGCACCACCTATTCGCTAGGAGAGTCACTTTGGCCGGATATTAAAGAAGAGTCCATATGGTAAGAGTCCGTACACTAATCCTAATAAGAAGCACCATGAAGCCCCATTCATTAGACCGCTACCCCGATATTCGTCGAACCTCAGTATCGATCCTTTGATGCCATATCCCAATGATTTATCTGCTGAGTATCTATACTGGTTAGAAGATTCAAAGGCAAGTATTGAGACTCGTTCGATAACATTGACATTACAGTGGCTCCGTGGTATTTTAGATCTAGATGCGTAGTTTGAGGATATTGTAAGTAACTAGCATATCGTTATTATATTACAATGTTATTTTTATTATTTAACTTCATTATTTTGTATTTTTTTCAACACGTTGAGGAGTATTTGTATTTGCTCGCGCATCAACAGCAGACCTTTCCCCATATACTGTTATAGGCCTGGACTGTTACATCAGTATATTTATATGTATGTATGATGTTGCCAATTTGTGTTGCGGTGGCAATATAATGTAAATTATCAATGTTAATTGAATTAGGTGTCCAATCAATTATGCAGGCCAAATTACTTTACGCATGGCAGGAAATTTCTAAAGGAGCCGTATCTATGGGCTGCTTTCCACAAAGATTGGACATTAAAGAACATGTAAGAGGTGACGCTGATGGGGTGAGAAGAGCTTGGACAGCCATTGACTACATTTTTATTTCTGCTTTGGTATGTCGAGACCATTAGGTTGCATGCGCTGTTAACATGGAAACTCGACAGATATCTATCTACAATTCAACACGTTGGGACATTCTGACAAGGAGATAAATGAGGCATTGAAGCCATTATACAAGTTATTACCTTATGTCATGCGTACATGCAGGGTGTATAATGCAAGGTCATATTGGCGCTCAATTTATATAAGGGACATATATATTGACATCTCATAGTTATTTATCCTGATTTAGTGTATATTTATTTTATGTTTTTTATTTCACATGCATTATGAATTAATTTTATGCATTAAGTAAAATAGAACAAGCTATAAATGTCATAAGTAAAATATAACAAACCATAAAGGTCAACATTTTATCAATAAGTCATTAATTTTAATTTCGGTACACTGTATCATAGTATATAATCATAAAAACACAATACAGAATCACTTGGTCCGATCATCATACAATGGATTTCTACACGTAGCATGATTATGTCTGTGTTGTTTGTAGCAGGAACATCTTCGAATGACCACATCCTCTCCTGCTAATGGAATGCACTGATTTTGAGGTTGACTTGTTGGTATGCGTCCTATCGACATTTTTACAACAATGGATTGGATATCGAGCAGAACATCCTAGAAACTCTAGTCTCCAACAAGATAAATCTCCTCTGTATATGCTAACAATTGTGTGCCATTCTTATAGTACATTGAGTAGCAGTCACTATACTGGCCTCTAATATGTCGAATAAGAACTAGTGTGTGGGCACAAGGCAATTGTTACAGGTCAAAACGTCTACATTGACATGTCTTTGTGCTCAGATTGACCATGTCATATTCTCCTATTCCTTTGACTTCAAACTCGTAGTAAAAAACAGAAAATATTGAAAGTGTATGAGATGCGCAATCTTCGGCTTTAACCTTATTATCTATCACTTCAGTAAGAGTGTCATCATTAAGTATTGCAGCTTTTTCTCTCAGCTCAAAAAACTAACACTATGACACTAACTGTATCCAATCCTCTAAGGCATAATTGGAAGAGTACGCGCATCCTTCAACAATACATTCATACTCTCTGCAATGTTAGTAGTCATTATGTCGTATCGTCGTACTGGAAAATGAGACCTGGCCTATCTATGAAACCCAACATCATTTTGTAAGTAGGCGACAGCATCAGGGTGTATCGACCTCAATTTGTCTATATTTTTTTCGAACTCGCTAAACACATATGCTTTCGTAGCAATATAATACCCTATAAGAAAAACGTCTTTCTTACGGTCTTTGAGCTTGTATTTTGATTTGATGTTTCCTTCAATACAGTAGGAATAGAAACTGTGGTATGCGTCGAGAAATACTATTTGTACAACCTTAAGAATCAATTATACCAGTCCGACACAAACACCAAGTCGGCCACTAATCCAAGTGTATCTCGTAATTTTATTAAGAACCACTCCTACAAAGCATTATTTTCAAAGTCTCCCACTCCAAATGCAATAAGATAAATTTGGTCATTTCCATCAAGTGTTGCTGCAACCAACATGGTCCCTCAGTATTTACTCTTTAAGAAAGTGCCGTTAATGGTAATTACAGGACAAATTGATGAAATAAAACCATGCACAGAAAGGCCAAGCGCCTTGAAGAAGTACATGAAATGGTCGTCATCGTCAGTTTGTATATACATTATTGAGCCAGGGTTTTTCTGTTCTAAAACATGGCAGAAATATGGGAATAATTGAAATGACTCAGACGGATCCCCGCATGCCAATGCATGTGTTTTTTCTTTGACTAGCCACGCCTTGTGGTAGGACACAACCACTCCAAACTGTCGGTATATGTTATCTCGGATGTTTATTGGAGTGTAAATCCTATTGGGATCTTGAAATTTGTCCATAACATATTTACCGATAAATCGACTGCTGGCTTGGTGATGGCTCGGTTGTAGTTGGTCAGTTCAACAAGTATGACATATTTCAATTCATTTAACAAACCAATATTATTTATTTCCATCTGTTCTAGTTGCTTGAATATGCCATTTACATCTGTCAATAATACATTTCTCCTCAAACTTATCTGATGTAGACTTGGCAACCTTAAATTGAAAATGGTTCATCAATGCCATCATTCCTAATATATCTCGTAACTCTTTCTTTGAATTGAAAATCTGGCCAACACTTATGGCATCGGAAGCAGAATTGGACATCGCATCTAACAATCAAGAATTGACACCCCATTGATCTGATTGTTTGGCTAAGTCCATGCCCCAAGTTTGTCGTTACTTCCATGTCCTCGTCACAATAATTCCTATTAAGGGTTCTAATTGTATTGAGTCGAATGTCAGGGCCTTCGCCCTCCATACACTGCTGAGTATCAAAATGTTCATGTATAAGGTCTTCATTGTACCAACATGAAAAATATCCTCCATGCAATGTAGGATATTCATGAGGTGTTGGTGAAGGCTCTAACGCATCCACATCAGTTGGTGAGTGATGGAAATCCTGGTTGAATTGATTACTCCCCCAAGAAGAAACAAATTGTTGTACAAGCACACTCGGATTGCCAGTCTACAAAGGGGCAGTACAAGATACCTATGAACATCAACAACTATCCTCTTTGTAGTGATGTACAATGGATTAAGACGTCTAACGTCTGTAACTACAATACTGCTGACAAAGTATTTACATCGGAGTCATCTACGATATCCACATATATAATGGATTTGGTTTCAGTGTCTTCAAACTTATTTTAATATGGATAGTGAATTCGGCCTAATCTATTTTAGTGCAGTCATATATTATGCTTAATAATTGTGAGAACTTAATGTTTTTCGAAACAGTAAGAGTCTAACTCTTCCACCTCAGTATTTTTCAGAATCATTCGATAATGTAACTCATGATCTACCATGACGAATTCCAACCGGCATAATCTCAGTCATACTTAAAAAGTTACAAAATAATTTGTTTATTTAAATTTACGGAAAAATTTTATTCATTTAGGGAAAAGTTTAAACTAATACAAATTCAAAAATAATTTAACAAGAAATTACTTGTTTCATATTTTCAATTAGTACAAATTCAAAATCAATTTTAATGAATATATCTTATAATTAATAAAAATTCAAAATAATTAGAAAATGCCAAAACTTACTTAAACCGAAATTTAATTTACTAGATATTCAATTAAATTAATTAAAAATATTCCTACATAACAATATTAAATCACTACAAATTTAAAAAATAATTAATTAATGAATACAAATGCTAAAAAAATTTAAATAATAAAACTCACTTGTGTATTTTGTATTGTCGTTGGAATGCTCGTTCACTAATGGAAGAAAGAAATGAGATGGTTTCGGAAGTGTGCTCAGAAATAGAGAAATGAATCGAATTTATAATGTGAAAAAGAGTATAATTTATAATGTGAAAAAGTATACTCTTGCACAGCCTAAGTGTGAATAAAAACAAAAAATAAACATTTAAAAAACAAAATTTTTATTATAACAAAAATTAAAAATAAAAAAAACAAAAAGGTAATTAATTTGTTTTTTTAGTGTTTATTCAGATTTTTGTATTTATTTATGTTTATTTCGTCAATTAAAATTAATTAAAAAATATTAAAATAATTAAAAATAAATTTAAAAAAATAGCAGGCCATGCTAGGGCTTGCAGGGCTTGCACTAGGGCGGTGGGTTGAGCTAAGTGGAGGGTTGATTTTTTAAGATTTTTTAATTTTTAATATAAAACTTATAATAAAAAAAATAAAGTAAAAGGGTTAAAAATTCAAAATATTTTTATTATAACATAAATTAAAAATTAAAAAAAAAAAACCTTAAAAAAATATTTAACATAAAGAAATTGCAAAAATATTAAAAAATAAAATTTTGTTTATTTTAAATTTTTTAAAATTATAATTTTTTTAAGGATAAATTTAATTATATTGATTTTATATTAAAAAAATTTAAAAATAAAAAAAATACTACACCATTCACGTTGGGGTCTCCAGGCCCTAGTGCAGTACTGTAGCATATTAAAATAATTATAATTTTACAAATACACTAAAAGAAATTAAAAACTTACAATAATTACAATAATTTTTTTTTTCTAATGCAATTAATATTACATAATTGAAAAAAAATTATTTCAATAAAAAATAAAATTATAAAATTATTTTTTATCTTTAAAAATAAAAAAATTAAATAATATTGTAAATTTTAAAAAATAAAAAGATAAAATTATTTTTTATATTTTAATTTTTTGTAAAATTTTAAGATTTTTAATTTTATGTGAATTTTATTATGTAAATAAAGAAATTATAATTATAAAAATAAATTAAAAGATAAAAAAATTTACTGTTGCACGGGTACTGTAATTAGGGCTTTGGAGTTTAGGGTTTTAGAATTTAAGATAGGATTTTAGAGTTTGGGAAGTTATGGGAGTAAAATTATCCAAAATATTTAAAATTAGACCATTTGATAGAATTGAGTTAGAGTTTATCAAAATTGTACACTAAGGAATTTCCGAAATTTTTCCAAAGGGCGATGGAGAGATGGTTGTCTTTTCTGATTGAAGGAGTTTTTGCAGATGCTCTGTTTGTTCCTTTGTGAAAGAAGAAATTATGGTTGTAGCTGGTTGAATCTGACCATCAGCTTGGAAAGCACGGTTGTCTCCTCCAGTTTTTTTCTTCCAGTCGGATGGCTTTCTGTTTATTTACAGCAAATCTCTCTTGTATGCCATAAACGTTTGCAGTGATCACAACAAGGCTTTCTCCCCGCATGTTGTTCTGTCTTTCTTCAACTTTATGATGAGTAGCATATTCATAGCTCTTACCTCAACTTTATCATCCTCTACTAACTTCTTGTGTCTTGCACTCTCATTGGGACTTTCCCATTATTCATTGTAGCATAGATCCAATTCTTACCATAACACTATTATTTCATTGTAATACTCGGTCACTTCCCGGTTGCCTTGTCTGGAGTGCCACAACTTAGATTTTAAGTCGAAGATTTGAGAAGAATTCTCTACATCTGAGTTTGTATGTTGGACTGCGTCTCACACGTCCTTGGCTGTTGGCAAATACAGAAACGGTCTTTTTATTCCTGGCTCAATGGAAATGATGAATCAACCAATTTTCATGGAATTCTCTAATCTCCAAGACTTTGCTTTTAGATCCTTCGTTACTTGTCTTCTTTCTTCACCATTCAAATAGCTGAACTTCCCTTTGCCATCGATAACAATCTTAACAGATTGACCCCATTCAAAATAATTATTACCATTCAACTTATGAACAATTATTTGCAAAGAAAGGTATTGATCTGAACTAGATAATGAAATTGCAGGGCTGAATTCAACTTCCTTCGTCACGTCACCTGAAGAAGTGTCACTCTTAGTTGCTCCTGCCATGATAGTCTTTGTCATTGTGGAAACTGGATCAAGAGCCTAAAGCTCAGATACCATGAAAATTTAGATGAAATCTTTATTTTATTTATTTTTAATACCTATGGTATGTGCACAGATAAATATAGAACCTGATTTCCTAAATAATCTTAACAATCCTAGATAATAGGATATCAACTAGAAAGTAGAATCTATAACAAAAAAGGAAAACAGAAAAATAAAAATAAAACTTATATACTTATCCGATTATTACATATTAGGATTTATTCAAAAAAGTATCTAACGAATACTCCTGAGATATTCTTAACTTTTCGACACAAACATCTTCAGCTGCTTTTTTCTCCTCACTAAGTATTTTTCCGCCACTCGAGCCTTCGCGTAACTTGTGTTGTAGCGATCCTAGTTGCCATGAAGGTTAGTTGTACAATCCCTGCCGACAAAATGGTGGACAGTGAACTTCCAGCACATTTACAGACACTTGATCAAACACAATTCATCCCAAACTCTAAAGAATGTGATTTTCTAATAGCAAAAGGAAACGAAAGAAATATATTTATACAAAATAAATCATTTAGTTCATTTCATACATTACTTAACTCAAAATAAATGACATATGAACAATGTGTGTGTGTATATATATATATATATTACAACTTTCTCGAATTGGTCTCTAAAAGCAAAGCATAGCGTCGGTAGCTAACAATATCACCTAGTCCCGCGTGTCAAATGTAATGTTGACAAAGGTAAATTATTATATATCACTTCTGCCATTGTGTTCTTCGATAAATCAAACAAACAGACGATAAGAATCATAGGAATCCTTCGCAAGTTTATCCTGCTTCCTAAATTATTCATATAAGAACTTTAGAAAAATTAACTACAAATCACACATAATTATAACTAAGGTAACACAATGTCCAATAACATTGAAGATAGTCTCTCTGTTAGCAATTCTAAAGGAGCGATCAACATTGTATATCAGAAATTTGGTATTGACAAAATAACAAAACCCTAATCCATCAAAGTATCAGAAATTGACCACCAAATGATAAAAAATTCATGAACCAACCCCAATAGCAAAAATATTAAATAAAAGAAATAACAAAAATTGTATTCATCAAGACAAGATAAGAGAAAATTTTAAGGAAAATTATACGTTAAACCACCACCATCTTTGTAATGAAGATTCCGATCGAAAAACAATAACATTAACAATCATTGTGAAGCATACAAACTTGTAAATTTATGAATAAAACCAAAAAAATAGAAGGGAATTTGAGATAGTAGTTCAAAGAAATTGCTTACTATGGCAGATGGAGAGAGGCTGAGAGTTGTGTAGTGTAGTAGAATGAACTAGGAGTAGCAATTTTGTTTATCGTATCGTATTTTTGTCATGTTGTTTTTGTGTCAAAAGAGATAAATCCGAATTCAAACATTTAATAATTGTATTAAGAAATGAAAACATTGATCTGGCATGATTAGTAAACGATTAAATGAGTTGTAATCGTATTATCTATTTAACATTTTTATCTATATTTTTATAATATTTATGGTAACATTTTTTTAAATACTAATTAATTTTATTATAAATATAACTAAATACTTTTAAAAATAAATAAATAAAACTAAAAAAGATGAAAAAATAAAAAAATTTATTTAATAAATTTAATAAATCATAAATTAATTAGTACAATATAATTACTTAAATAATTAATCGTGTCATAAACAAAAAAAAGTGTCAAGAACTCTAAATCCGATGATTATTAATCATATTGTGTCACTCGTTCAATAATCGTGTCATCTTATATCAACCTAAATACGTAAATTTCATGCGGCATTTGTATCAAATTGATAAATCATGTCAAAAATTATTACCCTAAAATAAACTAAAATTAACTTGTGCGATTTTGTGTTGGTTACTAAGCTATAGGGTTTGATTTTGATGGAGTTTTAAAGTGGAACCGATTGGTCTTATTTATAGGAAAGAAGATTTTGACTTTTGATTCGCGAAAAGGAATGAATCGATTCAACTGAATGCATAAATTTAAGCATAATCCCCCCTTAATTAATTCATAAAGAGATTGTTCATAAATATTTTTTAATTTAAAATCTCTTAACCTTTTAGTCAACTAATTGATATGCAACAAGCAATATACTCTATGATTTTGTTTCTCAAAAAAATTATTAATTATTAAGTAGCTCTTAATCCATAAAGAGATAGTTCATAAATAGTTTTTAAAAAATTATTAATTATTATATTTTTTTAAAAAATATATTTAAAGACTTGAAGCTCTTATATTTTGAAATTATTAAGTACATTTATAGGAAGTTTGTTGATAGTTAATTTTGTTTTGGGTAAATGATTTTTTGGTAATACATTATTGAATATCCACCTTAGTAATTTTTTATTTTTTTTTTCAAAATTTATCAAAACAAAAATTTATTGTAAATAATATAACGTTCATCACATAATTATTTTTAATGTGTAGCAAATAATATCAAAGATTGTAAGAAAATTTTATCTCGTTTATTATTAATATCACCTCACTTACCGCATTATTTAAGATATAATTCTTGAAATAAATTTTAACAAATTAATATCTATATTTATAATATTTATGAACACCTCTCTTAAATTTTAATCCCAAAGTAGTTTTTTTTTTCGAATGACCCCTAAGTACCTTTTAATATTGTAATATCGTAATCAATTCAAAACTCAATTACAATACAATAAAAATTAAATCTAACATACACATTAATAAGAACGAGATATATGTAATATTATTACAAATTTGATACATTGATTCTTATATTCTTGCAAGAGTTTATATAAATATTGAAGTGCCATTGATCTTAGCCCAAAAGAAAAAAAATTAATTGACATAGGGTGATAATATTTTAACTCTTACTATAATGACTACAATACATTTCAGTGTTTGAGTTACGTATATAAGGTAGGTCAAAAATTAATACAGTAAGAGCAATTTGATCATTTTAATAAGGGTTGAAATTTTTTAAACGAATAGATTATATCGTTATGAAAATTTAGAAATTTAGATGTTATCACCCAATTAACAAAGGAGAATGAATTAAAAATAGTTTAACTATTTCCTTCTAAATAAATGTTATCACCCAATTAACAAAGGAGAATGAATTAAAAATAGTTTAACTATTTCCTTCTAAATAAATGTTATCAAAAGTTATTGTTAATTAGTTCAATCGTTAAAATCTCTTAAAATGACACAAGATTCACACCTGGTTTGGAGTAGTGATAATAACAATTTTTGCTGGATGAAGGCCCTCTCCGTTTAGGGCGGTGATTGTCCCCAATCTTAAAAACAGGGTGGGGACTGGGATGGATTCCCATCTATTTTCCAAAGCAGAGTAGGGACAGGAATAGGGCCGAGGATGGGGACAATCCTCGATCCCTATTCAGCTTCTCAGTTTTTATATTATAATATATTTAAAATTAAAAATAAAACTAATATATATATATATAATTAGATTCATTTTTTTATAAACTAAAAAATTATCAAAATAAAAATATAATAATTAGTTGATATTAAATTAAATGACCAATTATAATAATTGAATTAAATATTTTAGTATATTAATACAAAATTAAAAAAAGGAAAAAAAAACAACTTCTAAAATTTTATTTTCTTATCTATTAAACAAAAAAAAATTTACAAAAATTGATACAAAATTTAATAAAACTCTAAATATGTTATTTAACTTATTTTTTAAATTTTTATTTTTTTGTTATTTTATTAAGAATTGAGGTTATAATTTATCGACATGTTAATATATTAATGTTTGTATATAAATTAAAATAAATAATTTATTTATACATGTTAATTTATTATTTAATTTTGTTAATATTTTATATGAATTTTTATTTATTTATTTATTTAATACTGATAAACGGAAATGGACCCAAGATGGAAATCTTCGCTTTAAAACTGGGATGGGCTGGGGACAAGGAAATTTTTTTCAAAATTGAATTGGGAATGTCACTTATAAAACGGGGATGGAGATGGCCATCCTTGGCCTGTTGCCATCCCAATTGGGGAAGGGTTTAATTTATTTTCTTAAAATATTTTTAAAAGTCTATTGAAAGAAAAATTAATTTACTAAAATAATATATGAAACTGTTTCCTTTATAGCTATTTTAGGGGAAAAAAAGCGTAAAATATTTAAAATAGATTGAGTGAATTTTTTTTTTTAAAAGTAATAATGCACGTTGTAATTAATATGACATTTATTGATCTAATAGTGAATCAGGATAATATATCATTTTGATAATCTTGAAAATCCGTGTTCTAGTTGATAAATGACATTCACTCTAAAAGTTGAGACATCACTTGTGAAGTACAATATTACTCTTTTCAAAAAAATCTTTTTGATTTTATCTTTTTAAAAATAAGGTAATTTGTGTTTGATACAAAATTTTAGATGTAAAATTATAAAATTTTTAGACATTACTTTTTTATAATTAAAATGTGAAAACATTAATTAGAGAATTTTCAAATGTTCTTTTATAAAAGTGAATCAAATTGGTATTTTGGTTTTGTTCAATTTATTTTTTAAGAATTGATGATTTGATTAGGATGTTGATTTACTATCACAATTAATCAAACCAAATTGATTGGGTTCGTTTCTTGAATTAATTTTTTGTCCAGTTTAATGATGTTATATTTGTTAAATTCTTTATTTAAAATAAAAATTTTACATAAAATAACTATTTAGACAGAACATTCTCTTGATTGTAACTGGATTCTATCACTATCTTCTCATGTTATTATTTTTTACTCTATTTTAATTTCTTTTTCACATACTCATAAGAGTGATGAGACCACATATTTATAAGTGTTTATGTCACGTCCCGAATCTAGGACCCACTCGTGATAACTATCATAAACTTTTATGATACACCTTATATATCGAAAATACATCAAGAGAGTCTATAAGACTTTCTTATTTTCTCGTTTCTCATAAAATCTTTAAAACAGTTTTTAATTTATTAATTCTCATCCATAGGATCATCATCAAAGAATTAATTATCCATGATCAATTCATACACAACACATATCAAATCACATAACAAATAAAAAGAATTATCATCATATAAATCGTTTTCATTCGAGTTGAACAAACAATAAATATTTATATAAAATATTTAATTTACAATTAGATTACAAAATCTAAATAATTATGTTTAGTGGAACACAATACATGAGTGAGTCAACAGAAGCCTACTCAGAGCGTCAAAGGCTCTCTGTAGCTACTACTAGCCCGACAGTGCTAAGGCGCCTAACCTAAAGCTGAAATGATGAAGGGCGAATATATAAATATATTCAATGAGTAAATAAAATAGACACATATATAAATACATGCACACACATTTTTAAATTCCAGATATTGAAATTTACTTTAACAATATACTCAAAATTATATATATACACATATTCATTTATTAAAATAAAATAAAGCAATTTGTAAGTTTGTATACAATTTTAAATAAACAAACCGAGCTAACTATATCTTCTCGACCGCTACCTTGGCCGAGGTAATATTGAAACCATCTATGAGTATTTCATGCATAAAACCATATGTAATAGAGTTTTTATCAATAGCAAATTATCTCTCATGCTTTACAAAATCATTCATTTTCTTGTAAAACATGCATTTATAAAAACATACGCTTGTCTTATTGATGTTGGTCCCGAGTAGTCACCTAATGACACGAGTGATTGTCCTTGTACTTGTAATCCGTCAAATTCAAGATATCCTTATCAATCTACTAGGACTTTCTATAGGGTATTTATAACCGCATATTCGTGCACGACACACAATGAACTTATCATGGACTTTCTCATTTAAACCAACCCTACTGCAGCTCTACTCACCTATATGACCTTTCAATATATCCGTCCATAAGTTACCTCTCTGTAGCTACAATAAAATAGGCCCAATGGCCATGAATCAATAATCAGCCTACTGGCCACATCACCAATATACATACATAAATCAAATCATTCTTAAAACAATAATGTAAGTATGTAAATCAAATCAGTTCACCTTAGTTATTTCAGCATGTATATTAATTAAATAATTAACAGCAGATAACACAAATATTTTATCCCAATATCAAAATAAATCATTTATAAACACAATTATTTCAAACTTCTTCTAACGTGAAAATCGTTTGTTTAACACACCAACATAAATATAAAAATATACACACATATAAGTTTACATATTCATGTATGTAATAAATTTACTCATAACAAGAGGAGAGTAACCACTCCTACTAAGGGTCCTCGCGCCTACTTCGTCTTTCTCTTAGGTTTTCAGAACTTAATACCACACATGCATATAATAATAAATTCCACAATTCTAAATAATTAAACATATATGCACTAAATGCAATGTTCGTGGAAAACATGTCTAAAATTTCTTAGTTTAACATATATCACTTCA
Source organism: Cedrela odorata (assembly GCA_035584115.1). NCBI lineage: Eukaryota > Viridiplantae > Streptophyta > Magnoliopsida > Sapindales > Meliaceae > Cedrela > Cedrela odorata. The sequence continues at coordinate 2,787 of JAXCLQ010036343.1, read as the reverse complement.
TGAGACTTATCTAACATGGGTCATTTTGTCATGCCCCAACCCTAGGGTCCACATGTAACAATCGTTACAGACCCTCATAATACAATCCATATACTCGGAAAGTACCAGGAGAGCCTATAAGACTTTCTGTAAAACATAAACACCTAAAAACAGTTTATAAATGTACCTTCCATCCATATGAGTATTATCAAAAAATTGATCTGCGTGATCAATTCATCCACAACATATTTAGAAAATAAACATTTACATATGGGTTGAACAAAATATTTATTTCTTACATAACATTTAGTTATGATACAATACTTTACATATTTCCCTGGGAATCATAAATCCAAATAAAATAACATATCCAGTAAACTCTGACTTATGCAAGTGAGTCAAGTTAGAAATCTACTAGGAGCTTCTCAAGCTCTCTATAACTACCACTAGATTGGTTAGGACTAAGGCGCCTAACCTGAAAGTTGAAATGGTGAGGAATGAGTATACAACTATACTCAGTGAGTAAATACATACATACTAATAGAAATATATGCATAGGCATTTACAAATATAGATATTGGGATTTATTTCACAATATACTCAAAATACATATATACATGTTCATGTAAATCAATAATCATAATGCATTTCATTGGTCTGTAATAGTTCAAAAATATGATCAATCGGGCTGGCCATACATCCTCGACACGCTACCTTGGTGGGGACAAAATTCGTAACCATCAGTAGACTTTTCATGCATAAAACATATGCAATAAAGTTTTATTAAATAGAAAACCATTTCTCATGCATTGTAAAATCATTTATTTTCTTGTAAAACATCCATTTATAAAACTAGCTCGCCTCACTGATGTTGGCCATGAGTAGTCACTTGGTAACATGAGCGACTGTCCTTAAAATCCGTCAAATCCATGAGATCCTTATCAAATAGCCAAGACTTTTCATAGGATCTCTAAAATCGCTCATATGTATACGACACACAATAGGCTTGCCATGGCCTCTCCTCCTTATATCAGTCCCACTGCCGCTCCATTCACATATGCGGCCTCTAAACAGATCTGCCCATAGGCTACCTCCCTGTATATACAGTTAATAACATGGCCCACTAGCCAATAAACAATAACTAGCCTTACCAGCTTCATCATCAAAATACATGCAGTTATAAATCATTTCATAACAATGGTTATTCATATAAACCAAATCTAGGCCTCCTTGGCTATAACGACATTTATACAAATCGTTTCCAATTATAATTTTAAATCATGTAAACAATTTAGGCCTTCCCGACCATCTCAACATGTATACATATCAAAACATTTTCAATAAGTAGATCAAATAAACAAAACATCACAATATCATGTAATACTCATTTCATTTCAATCATAAAAGGCTTGTTTAACATACAAGTATACATATAATTGTTACATGCATTTTATTTATATAATTTGTATGTATAAATTTACTCACAATTTTGGGGAGGGTAACCACTCCCACTACTGATCCTCACACTTAATCGACCCTTCTCGCGGGTTCTCAAAACCTAACACCACACATGCATACTTATAATAAATTCCACAATTCTAAATAACTTAACGTATATGCAAAAAATGTAATGCTTGTGGAAAATATGGCTACGATCCCTTAGTTGACACATGAGACATCACGAGACTTACTAATCGATGCCATTTAATCAATTTCTATCAATGAAATCTCATGGCAGTAAAGATTTCTATTCCATATTTTTGTCTAAAACTGATTACTCATTCTAAATCAATATCTAGCATGTATATCATTATCATATACTTTCACTTGTCCCCAAATCAACACAAATCTGCATTTCCTATACGAAATCTAAATAAATTTCGCATGAACAGTAAGCCCTAGATTTTCAATATACTCACAGTCTTAAAATATAACTTATAACGGGTTAATAGGCCTACCTTTAGCCTGTAGAAATCCTCAAAAACTCCACATTATTGTTTAAATACAAAACTCTCAAGTTCTCGTCGAACTCTAACTTTTCCTCCTTGTTATTTCCAGTCTGAAATTGGTACCAAATTGATGTGTGAGGAATGGGTAATCATTTAGCAAACAAACTGGAAGGAATGCTAAGTGATTTGCCGAAATTTATGAGAAAATCAAAGAGAAAAAGAAAGAGAGAGGTGTTTTAGAGAGAGAGAGAGGGAAATAAACGAATGAAGAATACTCTAAGGTTTAATCTCCCTCTTGGGTATTTATAATAGTGAGAAAAAAGACCAATTTGCCCATCAAATTTCACCCAAATTAGCATCATGTATTGATACTTTTAAACTAGGTATCAATACTTTTGGACTGCGTATCGATACTTTGGTTTTAGTTATCTATCTGTTTCTTAAAAATTTTATTCTAGAAATTTTATCGATCTTGAGTATCGATACTTTTGTCTTTATGTATCGATCCCTTCTTTTCAATGTATCAATATCTTTATAAAGATATCGATCTGATTCAACATGTAAATATTTTCCAACTTTCTATTTTGCCATAGATCAATACATTTAGTAAATGTATCGATCTAGTCCAACTTGTAATTATTTTTAAACTCTCTGTTTTGTAAGGTATCAATACTTTCTCCATAAGTATCGATCCGTTCAATAGAGGTCGATTTACATTCTTCATGTATCAATACCTTTGGCCTCAGGTATCGATATTTCTTGTCCAATGATCCATTTTCTTGAACAGAACACAAACTCAAGCATGCTCTGTTTTGCAATGCAGCTGAAGTGCGACGCATGAAATGGATTTCCAGGCGCA
>JAXCLQ010036332.1:8225-23797 GCA_035584115.1 Cedrela odorata | reverse complement strand
CTTTAACGGGCCTGCGTAGACTAGCGTCGGGTGCTTGATATTAGTCGCATTCACATGGTTCAAAATTTGAACTTCTAAATAATTAAGTGGTAAAAAAAATTAATATTTAAATTAGGAAAATTTTTAAAATACTAATAATGTGTAGGCAATTTAATATAAACTAAATTCATAGGTATATGTAAAGAGTAATATTTATATATCATGTTTATAATTAATGTAAAAAAAATTAGAAGTAACTTGTTTTAATATTTACCTTACCGTATAAATTAGAAATTATTGTAGGTGAATCTTATACAAATGGAAGACCAAATTCTCTAATTTTTGTTGTTTCCAAGATTAAAGTAGTGTTATCTACCAACAACAAGAAAAAATAAATATTAAAGTAATACGTGTTTTCTTATTTTAAAATTTAAAGTTGGAATATATAAATTTGAATAATATATTTATTTTTCATTAATGAAATTTGAACTTAACCGTTTAAAAATTTGTGAGTTAATAAATAAACAAAATCTACATTGTAACGAATAAAAAATATTTATAGGAATAATTTTAAATTATAATAAAATAAACTTATTTAGATATTTGTATTATTAAGTATTGAGTAAGATTTATTGTTTTGTCCCAAATGAATAATTTATTTGGTTTGGCTTTGACATAAATAAGAGGGATTTTTTATTTTTTATTTTTGTAACTAGTTTTGTTTTTGGGCTCATTTTAATTTTAACCAATTTCAAAATTGATTTTAATTTGTAAAAAAAAAAACAGTTTGCTTAAACTCTCTTATAACATAATTCTCTCTATAAAATTTTTCAATTTAGATAAAATTCAAACTCTCTCAACATATTCTGTTGAGAAAAAATTTTATTTTAAATGATTTTTTTAAAAATATTTTATAATTAATAAAAGAGTCGAATTTTTGTTTAAACTCTTTAGAGATGTTTTCGCTCTACGAATTTTGTTAGGAGAGTTTTTAAACAAAATTCTAACTCTCTCAACAAATTTGATTAAGAGAAAAGTTTCTTTCGAATTTTTTATGTGGCAAAATTAATTTAACTCTTTTGACAAATTTGGTGAGAAAAAATTTCTTTAAAACTAATATTTTTGGACAAAAATTGTGGAGAGAGTTTCAACAAAATTTCTACTCTTTTAACAAATTTGGTGAGAAAAAAGCTTTCCTATGACTAATATTTTTAGACAAAATTTGTTTAAGGGAGTTTAGGTAAATTTTTAAATTAATATAAGATTTGAAATTTTGTTTAAACTCTTTGTTTTTATTTGATAAATTTTATCAAGAGAGTTTAAATAAAATTCTAATTCTCGACAAATTAGATCATATAACAAAAAAAAAATCAAAATAAAAAATCAAGAGATGGATTTCACTTTACCACTATTTATTGGAATTAAATAAAAAAAAAAACAACCCTCCTAAAGAGGACCTTAAACAATTTTCTACGAGCTTTTAAACCTTTGAAACCCAATACTAATTAGTATTACTTAATTTAAAACCTGATACGACTTTGAACCTTTGAAATTAATTTTAATTTAATTTAAATTTTTAATATAAAATTTGATACATCAAATTTTTTAATATTAATTTTTTATATTAGTACTTGTTGTATAATAATATAAAATATTTTAAGATTTAATAACAAGTTAAATTTTTTTAATACTAACATTTTAAGTAGGGGATTTGCTAATATACATTTCATATAACTTATATTTATTAATACAAAACTTGAATATAAAGCAAAAAAATAAAAATAAAATTGAAACAATTAATACAAAACTTGAAACACATAAAAGATTTAAAATGCAGATAAAAAATTTGAAATAATTAATATAAAATTTAAAAATTTAGAACATAAAATACATTATAGACTATCTTTTTAAGAAGTTGTCCATTAAAACCTATAAAATATCTATTGCCACTTGCCACTAAATGTCCATTGGGATCTATCTGCCTCCAAATCATTTTAATTTGAAAGTTTTTAATATAAAATTCAGTAACATTTCTTTACTCAAAGTATTTGTTAGGACAAATCTCTGTATTAATTTCGTTCTATTGAATTGTATCCATTTTTAAGTCTTAGCTGTTATAAAATTGAAGTATTAATATTGAATGTTAATTTAAAAAATTAATTAAAAATTAATGTTACTTTTTTAACTTTATTTTCAAAACAAAATATGAACATTTTAATGATTTTTTAATGGAGACGATTAGACACTTCTTAATGAAACATTATCCTAAGGGTTCAAGCTTTTCACTTTCTTCCCCAAATTTGTGGGTCGATTTCTCCCTCGCATTGGTGTAGAAAATCACCTAAATCTGAAAATAGACATCTAAACAGAACTATAATGGCACATATATTAACTTTCAGCAGACCACTTGCTATTATAAATATAGACATTAGAATTTATAATTGTACTTGAATAATTTTTGTTCATAGATTATTAAGTGCATGTTTAGTTTGAGTTTTTTTAGTGATTAAAGGAACATTTTTTAATGTTAAAAACTTTTTTTTTTAATTCTTTTTATCGTTGGATTGTCAACGGATAATTTCTTTTGAAAAATAAAAAAATTATTTAACTTGTTTTATTATAAATATTTTGTTTTATTATAAAAGATTTTCTCTATTTTTCTCGTAACATATTTTTAAAAAATTATATATTAAAAAATTATAAAAATTTTATTAAAAAATATTTATAATAATCAATTAAATCATAATTTTTTCTGTCAAGAGATCTAATTGTATCAAAGGAGTCCTAATTATTGTAAATATACGTACCAAAGGAGTCCAAATTATTGTAAATATATGTGTTATGAAGAGCCACCACAATTTAGAAAGAAGCCCTAATTGTGGTTCCGTTATACAAAATATTAATTTATTTCATATTTATTCACGTTAGTCATTTTTACTTATTTACGTATTTGATTTGAATTTGAAGAATCTCATAATTAAGGATAATAATTTAAGTTATCATGCTTTATAAAAAAAACCAATTTAACTCGATACATTTAATAATTGTGTTAAAAAAAAAAGTATAATTCGATACGATTATTAAGCGATTAAACGAATTTAAATCGTGTTATTTTTTTAATATTTTTTTATAATATTTATGATAATATTTTTTTAAATATTAATTATTTTTATTTTAAATATAATTAAATATTTTTTAAAAATAAATAAACATAATTATAAAAATTTTAAAATAAATAAATTATAAAAAATTATTTACTAAATTATAAATAATTTAAAATTATTTGAATAGAAGGATGATATTGATAGGTCAGCTCTCCGTTAGTGTTGCCAAGTAATCGAGGCCTCTCCAGTTGCATCTCCAAACAAAATCTTTGAATTCCAATATATATATAATTTTATAAAATCAAAAATCAATCACGCCGTCCTCCTCGTCTTCGCGTTATCACCCTGTGCGCAGGTTTACTCTCTTAACACCCACCGTTCATTTTATCTTCTGCCCCCACGCCCACTTCAAAAAATCACAAGACACATAACTTGATCGCTGATTCAGGATCCCTCTTCTATCTACCTCTCTCTCTCTAAAACGACACAGTTTCTTTATATTTCTCGCTAACCAGATTTTCCGATACCCTAGCTTCCTTATCCATGGCTGAAGAACCTGCTGCAACGACGACGACGACGGCGACTTCTCAATCGTCGTCGGCGTCAACTGTCCCTTTGGGAGGCTCTGTCATACCGATAGTTAATAAGTTGCAGGACATATTCGCGCAGCTAGGGAGTCAATCCACGATCGAGCTACCGCAAGTGGCGGTGGTTGGTAACCAGAGCAGCGGCAAATCCAGCGTGCTCGAGGCACTCGTCGGCCGTGATTTCTTACCTCGTGGTAACGATATTTGCACGCGCCGCCCGCTTGTCCTACAGCTCCTGCAGACCAAGACTGACGAGGAGTACGGCGAGTTTTTGCACTTGCCTGGGAAGAGGTTTTATGATTTTTCCGAGATCAGGAGAGAGATTCAGGTGCTGATTTTAACTAGTTTATGAAGTTTCTGCGATTGCTGAGAAACTGTGGGAAAAGTAGACAAATTAAACGTTTCTTGTTATTTTTTAATTTATTTTGTTTAAGTTGAGTAAATGAGGATGAAGACTTTAAATTCAAGTGTTAAGTGCAATCTCCATTAGGTTTTATTAGAACAGTTTATTCAAAATGTGAAGTGCTTGGTCTTAGTGAAGTTTGAATTAATTACAACTTTGGCTGAGTTGGAAAAGAAATGAATTTGAAATGTTGTGTTCTTCGATTTCAAATTGTAATGTTATGAGGTAGACACTAAAAATGAGTTAGCTTAAACAACTATGTTACTGATATTTTGATGTTACTGATATTTTGAGTTAGTATGATGGAAAAATTCGAATGCTTTGTTTTGTGAACATTAGCTGAAGAAAATCAAATTGAACTTAATTTGATAAGTTGGTTGCCATGGGGTTAGAGTGGGTTTAGTTTTATTTGGTTTTAATTACTTCAGAGACAAGAAAGGGGTCTGCTTTTAAAATTTAGGTGTTACTGGTTTTTTTTTTTCCTTCCTCCTTTCTGCCTTGTTTCTTGATGGAACAGATATAAGCAAACTTTAGTCAATAAGATGAGTGACGGGAGAGAGTTACACAACTTTAGGTGTTAATGTTTTCGAGTTTTAGGCTGTTTTTTTTTTTTAAATTAGTGGAGAGATGAGTAATGGGGGAGAGTACACAAACTTTCAGCTCTTAGCTAGGTTAGGAACCTGAATGAACTGATAAATGTAAAGATTATTCTATTAGAAAGTGTTGGAAAGGTCAAGGAAAGAAGGATTTTATCTGGTAACCTGGCAAACTGATTTACATGGTATATTTTTCATACATAGGGAAATCAAGGCAGTTTAAGAGAAAGGTTACAGTAGCTAGCCTAAACCCCATAGGAAGTTTATTGGTGATGCTCTGTAGCGACTTACTTTTGCAGGTTGACCTGTTTGTGGTAGTATCTTGGGATAGAATTTGGAGATGTTGATGTATTTGGGGAGATTGTGGACATAGCAGAAGTAAATGGGACTGTGATGGTTTCATTGATTTGGTAATGAAATAGGATTTCCCACTGAAAGAGTTGTCAATCCATTAAATTTTCTGTACCAGACTGATGCAATTTTCTGAAATGTTGATGCTATAAATTTTATTAAAGTAGGAATAAAGTTTGCAGCTGTAATGGTGCTCAAACTACACCTAAACAACAGTAAAAGGAAAGCATCTAGTATATAGCTAAGACTATGAATGAAAGGCAAATTATAAAGTCTAATTAAGTAAAGAATTAGAATACCTATTCTTATAATTATGTTTACAATTAAGCAAAGTTTTCATCAAATGCATATAACTTTTCGTTGGGGTAATTTTTAAAATTTATGATTGTCTTCTTCAATGCCTTTCTTTTTCTAGCTTTTTCAAAATTTTTAAATTTTTTGTAATTTTATTCCAATTGACTATAGGCTCAAACAGACAAGGAGGCAGGAGGAAACAAAGGTGTATCAGACAAGCAAATCCGTTTGAAGATATTTTCACCACATGTTCTTGATATTACACTTGTGGATCTGCCTGGTATAACAAAGGTCCCTGTGGGTGAGCAGCCCGCTGATATTGAAGCACGAATTAGAACAATGATAATGTCATACATCAAACAACCAAGCTGTCTAATTCTAGCTGTTACACCAGCAAATTCGGATTTAGCAAACTCAGATGCTCTTCAAATTGCTGGAATTGCTGATCCAGATGGTAACTTCTGCTTTCTTTGTCCATTGTTAGTTGGTATTCTGTACTTATTCCTTCCACACTTATATGCTACATTCCTGTTGGCAGGTTATAGAACCATAGGTGTAATCACAAAGGTGAATATTTTGGCCTGTATTATTCCTCTATTCATTGTGACTGACATTTGCTAGATAATTTCATTGTCTAATGAGGTTGGCGCATTTTTGTATGTGACTTCAGTTGGATATTATGGACAGAGGTACTGATGCCCGTAATCTGTTGCTCGGAAAAGTGATTCCCCTTCGACTTGGTTATGTTGGCGTTGTAAATAGGTGTCAAGAGGTACTTTCTATTTTTGTGGGAATAATTGTGCTTGTTAATTATGTTTCATCTATTGATTTGTGTGCTCTACATGAGCTCACGTTGACAATTTTTGGCCTGTTACAAATTAACTAGGACCTCATATCTTGTTGGCCACTTATTTTCTGATGTCAAAGTACACTTGGCAAAATGCTCTACACCATGTGGTGACATAAAAGTGCGGCTTGCAAATTAACTTTAACTTGAATGCCTTTTATCAAGATTTTAAGTAGTCATAACAACAGTATTGTTCGTGCTAGTTATTTTAATATTTATTTCTATTGCCAAGAATAGTCATAGTGTCTTCTATTTTTAATCTTTGCACTGTTGTCGTTTTCATCTTCGTCATCGTTATTCTTTTATATTATTTTGCCGTTGATTTAGACGGTGTCCAATAATTAGACTTAAAGTGTGGCTTGAATCTGTTTCGTTGCAAACTAATATTTTGGTGTGGACTGTTAACTGTCTTGTCAAAACAGGATATTATGCTGAACCGGAGTATCAAGGATGCATTAGTGGCTGAGGAAAAATTCTTTCGCAGTCGTCCTGTATGTCTGTACTATCTTCAAATTATTGTTTATGACTTGTATACATTTCATCATTGATTTGTTCATTCTTTTTAATGTCATCGCTCAGGTATATAATGGTCTAGCAGATCGCTGTGGTGTTCCTCAATTGGCAAAGAAGTTGAACCAGGTAAAAAATTTGAATTATTAGTGTCAAGATGTCATATGTTCAGCATCTGCTTTTTAAAAAAGGGAAGAAAAAGTGTGACACTGCATTCCCCCTGCTTTACCTAGTCTTTCATGGTGTATTTGGGAAAATTTCATCTTATGTTTTTTCATGAATTATGATTTTAACATCTTCCTCACGGGTGATGAGATGATTTTTTAAGTCTAAATCTAAATTCAACTCTAAGCTTTCTTTTAAAGTTTTGATAAATCTGTCAGTTCACTACCGAACTAAACTTTGTATGCTATTATTCTCTTTGCAGATTCTGGTACAACACATCAAGGCTATACTTCCACGGCTGAAGTCACGCATAAGCTCTGCACTAGTTTCTGTTGCAAAGGAGCATGCGAGCTATGGAGAAATCACAGAATCGAAGGCATGCATGATTTTTTTGTCAAGATAGTCATTGCCATATGGTTACAATCATTGGTCAATCTATTGGTGCATTCTTTTCAGTTATAAAGTGTTGAGTTTTTTACCGGGCAGAAAAGACTTTTAGATCTGCACTTTACGCACCTTGTAAAGTTTATATTTGTTGTCACTTGCTTGAGATTTATAATATATTCTTAATATCCACATGTTAACAGCCTGTGTTTGTTAACATCCAAATAATTTCTCTTACTGATTTTGAACATGAATTGACTGTTCTTTCTCATGGCTAATGTTTACTTTATGTTTGACTTATTACTTCTTGTCAACTTTTCTGTCCCATAGGCTGGTCAGGGAGCTCTTCTACTGAATATTCTTTCTAAATACTCTGAAGGTAAAATATATTAATGCCTGCTTACCATGTCTTCTATGTTATATTTTTTGCTTAGTTGTTCTATATGCTTAATCTTCATATGTGATACTGTAAATTTCTTTTTTGGGAGCAGCATTTTCTTCAATGGTAGAGGGCAAAAATGAAGAAATGTCAACATCTGAACTTTCCGGTGGGGCACGCATTCACTATATTTTTCAATCAATCTTTGTGAAGAGTTTAGAGGTGGGTGGGTATTACAATGTCCATGTGTAGGGATAGTTTTTGTTTTATTAGATATTGAGTTTTACCCTACATGTTGGAAATGCATCATACTGTTTATGATGTCATTGGCTGTTAACTTCTCTTTTTTCTCCCTTGTGCTATCCCTGTAGCTCATATCTTTGTTACATGAATTCAAATAATCTGAATATTCTTGTGAGTCAGGGAGCCATGAACATTTAAAATACTTGACATTACACTATGAAGGTGGTTTACCATAAGGCATATGCAATAGACTTGCAAATAGGAATTCTTCTAAGAATGTATTCAGGGTAAAAAAGATTATTCTTGAGTGTTTTGGGTTTACCATGGGCAAGGGAGGAAGAAGGGATGGAGCTAAGAGCTGAAACAGAAAGAAATGTTACCCATTGAAGCTAGTTTTTGGTGGGAATATTAATTTATAAACATTTGCTTGATGTGCCACATTTTACAAAATCATCCCTGTCCAGTTAGAGAAAAGGAAGATGCTAGATTGATCCCATGCAATTGGAAAAGCGCAAGAAATTATTCATAAATCTCTTAATTACTAATTTATTTACTAATTAATTAAACGACACTCTTCTCCCTTGCCTGTACCCTTCATGATGTCGCAAATGCTCAGAGGAAACTTTCTTGCTTTACATGGACCTATGGTGCCTGAAATGGCAATTCCCTAACTCCCATACAGAAAGTTATTGTCCAACTATCCTAGATAAAAGAGCTCTGAGACATAGTAGAGTAGGAATATGTTGCTGAATCTAGTTTGTTTGAACATATTTTTCTTTCAATGTTTATGTGAATGCATGCAGTGCAGAGTGAATTAATGATGAAAACAATTACTTTGAAATAACTCCATCAACAATGACTCATACATTTTTATGCTTCTGTGCATTTTATAATTTAATATTAATACTCATCTAGAAGTTCTATGAAGTAATGGAACATGGATAACATGTTGATGGATGTGTGACATGATAGAGAAGTGTTCCATGTAGGCGTGGTTGGATGTCCATGTGGGTAGAAAGGGAGAGGAATGTGGGTGGACTTTCTTTATTTTGTCTACACATGGTTGTACAACCCTTCATTGAAAAATTGAAGTTGAACAGAAGTTTTGGTATTTTATTACCTCTTTTGTTAAGAAAAGTCAGTTGAATCTAGCTAGCACCTCTGATAAGATTCAGTGGGATGGATTGAGCTAGTGGTGATAGATGCTTTTTATAGTTTTACTTTTCAAAGTGTCTTAACTATGGGTCTAATGTGGTTAAATACTATTGCAGGAAGTTGATCCATGTGAGGATTTGACTGATGATGACATTCGAACTGCTATTCAGAATGCAACTGGTCCTAAGTCTGCACTATTTGTACCGGATGTAGGTTTTTGCTGGTTTCCTTTTTGATAAATTCCTACCTGTTATATATTTTTTTCTTGAAGAGTCAAGATTATTTATAGTATTTTTTACTTTGGCCAGTGAACTTATTTCCCCTGAGTTGAAAATCATGTTGTTTGTCTTTTATTTCCATATAAACAGGTGCCGTTTGAAGTTCTTATTCGAAGGCAAATTGCTCGTTTGTTGGATCCTAGCCTTCAGTGTGCCAGGTTCATATATGATGAGTTAATAAAGGTAGAGGATTGTGTATATGCTATATTGGCATTCTCATAGATGGCACCATCATATGCAGTTGTAAAATTCCTAATAAAATTGTTCATCTTCAGATTAGCCATCACTGCCTTGTGAATGAACTGCAACGCTTTCCTGTTCTTAGAAAGCGTATGGACGAAGTCATAGGAAACTTTCTGCGAGAAGGCCTTGAGCCCTCCGAGACAATGATTGGACACATTATTGAAATGGAGGTATGTGGAATTGGGATGCCTTGATATCTCATTGCTCCATAGTGCTAAAACTTTAAGATGTCAATGGTTCATTCCATTGACTAAGGGCTTTCTATTTATTGGTTCTAATCAACAAAATTGGCAAATGCTCAGCAACTTATTTTGTCACTGGTATTTTATGTAACTGGTTGGTTATTAAGCTTTTCTAACTATGATTAGCAACACTTCTTTTAACATTTCTGCCAGTTGTTAAGGGTGAGACCATGGTGTCTATTTGCCAGTCCCTGATTTCTCTACTCAAGTCATAACAACAATGGGAGTTCAAATTCTTGATTTAAGAGTCACTTGTGGACTTCTGGCTTTTTACTTATCTGCAATGTTAATTTCTTTTTTACTGCTCTTAGCAGAGCATCATGTCTAGTGTTGCAAATGACAAATTTTTTTCCATTTTGAGAGTCTTGTATGACTGTCAATTTTCTGCAAAATCATGTCTGGCATAACTGTTGTGACTGTTGGAAGAAAGATTTTTAATGGTGTTTACACATCTTCTCTGTGATTTCCCTGGCTTTTTAATTGTTCTTTTAATATACTGACATTTAATGCACTTGTCAGTTCTGATATACTCGCTTGTAATAATTGATCTGTGCTTTTCAAAATATCGAGAGATTTACAATATAACTGGAAAATTTGCAGATGGACTATATAAACACTTCCCATTCCAATTTTGTCGGTGGAAGTAAAGCTGTAGAGATTGCTCTGCAACAGATGAAGTCTTCTAAAGTTCCTTTGCCTATAGCCAGGCAGAAGGTAATTCTGTATTGCATTAACATTTTTGTTATTATTATCATTGTGTATTATGCTATGTTCTTGTTCAGTCATAATTTTTTTTCATCTTTTGCTTCTTCCTATTTTATCTTTTGGTCAATTAGGATGGTTTGGAACCTGATAAGGCGCCAAACTCTGAGAGAAGCTTAAAGTCTCGAGCCATTCTTGCAAGACAAGTTAACGGAATTGTGGCTGATCAGGCATGAAAAATATTTCTTTCTGCTGGGCAAACAACCATCCCCTCTTTCTTTCTCTTCCAAAATGTTTCATTATTTTTGGTTGTCGTTATTGCTATAGAGCAAGGGAAGCAAGTTAAAAATTTCAATGATCAGTCACTTTTAATTTGTATGCTGACTCATTCCTTGGATGGCTTACAGGGAGTTCGGCCTGTTGCAGATGTTGAAAAAGTTGCAACTGCTGGTAATAATGTTACTTCAAAGTTGTTATTTTTCAGCATTTTCTTGATCTTCATTCTTTTAAAAATATAAAGGGGCATTAGATTGTAAGATATGAACAATATTATGATTAATCAGGAAACACAAGTGGTTCGTCTTGGGGGATTTCATCAATATTCGGTGGGAGTGATAACCGTGTGTCTGCTGTTAAAGAGACCACAACAAACAAGCCATTTAGTGAACCTGACTCCAGCATAGAGCATACTTTCTCTATGATTCATTTGAGAGAGGTATCTGCTTGAGGTTCTGTCCAGGATCCATTAGACACAGCCAATGTGCTTCCGTTTGTTCTTCTTTTTTCTTTTTCTTTTTTATTTATTTTTAAAATAAATTGTACTGACATGCATTTGTTTCATATGTTTTAAGCCTCCAACCGTGTTGAGGCCCTCAGAAAGCCATTCAGAGCAAGAGGCTATTGAGATTGCAGTGACTAAATTGCTCTTGAGATCATACTACGACATTGTTAGGAAGAATATTGAGGACTCGATACCTAAAGCAATTATGCACTTCCTGGTAAACTTGGAACTTTATGCTATGCCTTCTACTTAAGTTTTCTGTCTACTCACCTTTTTATTTTCCAGTTTCCTTTACCGAATGTTGACACAAATTATTGGATTATGATGGTACTTATTCCAGTACTAAAACAAACTTCTTTTCTAGTGTATAATGGTGGTGAATTCATGTGACTTAATCTGTATGAGCAGTGATATGGAGACCGCATCAATGAAATGTGACATTTGATAAATGTTTTTAAAAATTTGATTATGAATCCAGTTTAAGGACTTCAACTGATTCATTGCAGTGTGTTGATGTCCTCATGCCCTCTCGGCTCTAGCGGTGGTTACAAGATCAGGTTTTACATGTGTCAAATAGGTTGTTCTTTCTATTGGATGACTGTAGCAATTTCGCCCAGTTGTAATATTCATTTGAATTTACCCATTATACAAAATTGATTTGTTGGGACATTTAAAGGTTTGGTTAACAGTCACCATACAAGCTTAATGGTAAATCTTGTGTTGTTTGCTCAACAAGAGGCAAAAGAAATCAGCATTGTTATTTCTTCTGCGTTGGGCTCGGTTTTACTTATTTACTTTTTAACTAAGGGTGGGGATTTTTTTAACTTGCATTGGGACAAATTCCATCCATTGATTCTATGCTAGATTTTAATGTTGCCAACTTACCAACCCTCTCTACTGTTGTATTTAATGGAATTAGTGGTAAAAAATTTATGTTGAAAGATTTTAATTAATATTTTGTTGTCCTATGGTTCGGTAGTCTCACTTTGCTAGAATAGCCAGGATTAGAACTCAGGTCTTGCATACAAACATTGAAATTTGGTTGCAATTTGAGCTGGCACATGTGCATTATGCTTTTTAATTGTTTGTTCATTTTGAATCTCTATGGCAATGTGTTGTTGACAGTAATTATACATGACCATGTTATAATGTATTCTGGTAATATTGTCTTGTGAAATGGACCCAAATTCAAGGCATTACCGCATTACCTAGATGATGATCTCTCTTTGTTCTTCAATGATTTATGTATCCAGGTGAACCATACAAAACGTGAGTTGCACAATGTCTTCATTAAAAAGCTTTACAGGTGAATTTTATTTTAGTTAATTCTTCTACTTGTAAGTTGTCTATGAGCTGCTCATTTGTTATTGTTGGTTGTATTGTGTCTTGCAGAGAAAACATGTTTGAAGAGATGCTGCAGGAGCCAGAGGAGGTAGCGATGAAGAGAAAGTGCACTCGAGAAACACTTCGAGTTCTTCAGCAAGCATTCCGGGTGGGTTTTCCCTTATTCCTTAATCTGTATGGTTGAGATGAATCAAAAACATTGTTGTGTTATTATTGTGCAACTGTAATCTGGCTTTCCTTATCAAGCTTTGGTTGTTTGGAAGAAATTTAAATGTCTGCACTTAGGTTTTAGCATACATGTGACTCGTAAGATTAAGATTGTGTTTGGATTTTGAAGGAGTGGACATGGGACAACTTAGGATAGTAAAATTTGAGATTGCAAAGTTCTTGGTTAGGTGTACGATTCATGTCAACCATAAAAGAAGCTGTATGGAACTTTTTTTTCCCCATGAAACAACAATTTTAAATGTTTAAGGAATGTGTATTTATGTTCATTTTGATAGAAGTCTACTCAATTTTATTAATTCTTCTTCTTCTCGGTAGACATTGGATGAATTGCCATTGGAAGCTGAATCTGTTGAGAGGGGATACAATATGGGTGCTGATCCAACAGGGCTTCCAAAGATCCATGGATTGCCAACATCATCTATGTATTCAACCAGCAGTGGTTCCAATGATTCATACATGGCTTCTCCCAAAAACACAAAATCCCGGAAGTCGTCTCACTCAGGGGAGCTACAGTCTCATTTCTTTTCTAATGCAGATTCTAATGGAAGTGGTCGTCCTTACATGCCGGGACTCTATCCTACTATTGATCACTGAGCCACTGACTGTTCATATTGTTCCAACCCTTTCTGACCGTGTCTTTGATTGCTTTATTTAGTTTCTCTCTTAAGATCATCAAAATTCCACCTTCCAAAGCTGGCTCAAAAGGGGGTTAGTGTTATTTCCTGATCTCGGTATGTACAAGGCAGATATCGTGCATTGCTTTTTTCTTTCATATATTCTATTCATGTTTCACTTATATAATATAGGGTTATAAGTGCATTATTTACGATGCTCCAGAAAGAATAACAGGGAGCAAACTATCCCCTACTTTGTCAGATGAAGTAGTTCTCAATATATATTTTTTGGGTAAGGTTTTTCTTTTGTGATTTATTTAGGACTCATGATAGTTGTTTCATTCAATTTTGGCGGCTGAGATCACCGTTCATTTCGATCATGATCATTGGCCTTGTTCAATATTTTTTTTAAAACCATACGTGAATATGGTATCGGCTTCTTGAAGTTTGAGTTTTTTATTATTTGGTTTTGCCGTATTGACGTTAAGAACTAACTGTGACTTGGATCATTGTGGGCAAAGGCCTGTGTATTTTATAAATCTCAGTTTGTGGTTGTGTTCCCTTTACATTCAGATGGAGCTTCCATTGGTTTGGTTGGATGCACATGCAGATTTGCATTATATTTTTGTTTATGCCTTTTCTGTTATTCTTGTTTATCTAACAGCTATTAAAATGAGGAGCTCATGCCGTTTAGATTGAGTATGTAGACTACTAGCCTAACAGACAATTATATTTGATTGGCCACGATCATTGTTAGCTTCTAACTATTAGAGATGGCAATGGATATGATATCCAAAAATTTCAAAATTTTTGTATCTGACCAAAATATTTAATATCCATAACCTAACCATATTCAAAATTATCTAAAATAATTAAAAAAATAATATATATTTTTAAAATTAAGTTTATAAATAGTATTTTTTTTTCAAATTAAGTATTTTAAAAATAGTATGTAAAAGATAATAATTTTTTAAATAGTATATTTTGGTTGGATATATAATTTTTTTAAAAAAAATCATAATTGATTAAAACTAATTTTGAATATATATAATTTTAATATTAAAATTTATTTGATATTTGAACATTTTTGAATGTTGGCTAATTTTTGATATTATTGGACGTCCAAAATATCCTATCAAAGTGCCATACCTACTAACTATTTTGATTTGTATTGTTGCATTTATATTTTTGGCAACATAAATTTTAAACATCGGACGTAAAAATTAAAACAAATGATATAAGAATTAAAACAAATAATATAAAAAATTATAAAACAAAAATAGATGTAACTAACAATATAGGAATGGATTGTAATTAATTCCTGTTTTGATGGTTTTCATTGACAGTCTATTGAAGATAAGGGTGCATGACTAGATTTGAAATTATTAAGTGTTTATTCGGTGTGTTTTCTCTGTTGATTGAAATCGTTTTTGTGTCATTTGTTTTCAAATGTGACGATTGGTTGAAACGGGAAAAAAAGTTTGTGAAGAACTAAAAGGTATAGTTTTTGTAGTATGGCAAATGTTATATATATTTGATCAAATTCTAACCACTGGGAATCGTGGTTACTAATGACATGTGCTTGACTTGATAAGCTATTTTTGTTAATATAAATATGAAAGAACATTCATATCTAGTAATATTTAATGATAAATTGTGAACAAAAATAATAACTGAATTCTTAAACTATATTTAACTTTATAATTTAATCTTATTAATTTTGTTTTTTAAAAAATATTCTTTTATATTATAATCGTTAATTAATTCCATTTTTTTTTTATGTTACAATTATTAATATATTCATGCATTAATGTACTTAACAGGAGCGATGAAAAGTATCTACTATTACACTTCAAAAGTCAATAAAAAATAATTTATGATATATTTATTTTAAATATATTTATAAATTTAATAATATAAATAAAATATTATTTCCCTACGTTGTGAACTGAAATGTTAAAATAATTATTTTGTTATTATTTATTTATTTTTGCGATTATCAATATGTCGTCCACTATGCTTAGATTTCATTACATTAATGATGGCAGATGGACTTAATAGTAAATTCACGTAAGTATAAAATATTACACATGGCGGCGTTAATTTGTTTTGCCAGGACAAAATAAATGGATTTTTTTTTTTT
>JAXCLQ010036321.1:4985-23797 GCA_035584115.1 Cedrela odorata | reverse complement strand
TTTTTTCCCCTATTGTCAACCAAGGAGGAAGAACATATTTTCTTCTTGGCCAAGGAAGAAGTAATTTATGAACTGCAAAAATCCTAACTTCAAGATGGTTATAATAATGTATAACACCAAATGAATCTATTGAAGGTTCAGACAAATGAACATTCATTAACAGTTTAAGATCAGAATCTACTTAATGACTGCACCAATGGAGTGTGCATCAAAAACCTCAGTAACAGAGATTACCAAAGCCTCATTGGTGCTTTCCCTAAGGGTTTCATTCAAGATTTTTAACATTTACAGATATTATTATCTAACCTCAGTAACAGAGATTACCATAGCCTCATTGGTGCTTTTCCCAAGGGTTTCATCACTTTCAAGACTTTTAACATTTACTAATATTATTATCATTACACACACACACATTCTTTTTGATGACCCAGAAATCCTTGAACCTGTTTAGCGAACTCAGATTCAATGCCATAGCTTCTGCCGAACCCTAACATCTCCAACAAGCAGGTACCTTGTGGCTTTTCCCAAGTAACTCGAGTAGCCCCAGGGTTAAGTAATATTAAAGATTCGCTACAAATAAACTAAAGAAATGATGACTGAATGCCCAACTACTGTTTGAGGTCCACATAGCAAGGAAAAACTAAAAAAAAAAAAATTCTGAACATGCATACACAAGAAAGCTAAGAAAATCAACCAAATTTAAGACCGATTGAGAGGTAGACGGATATAATAAACAGCGACAACAATGAGCAATAACTAACCTGCTTGATGAACTATAGAACGCAAAATGAACTCCAGGAGGAATCATTTTGATACCCTTAAAAGCAGGCCCCACTGAAAACATCTGCAAAAATAAAAAAAGATATGCATATTTGAACAAGTTCAAAACGCAGAAATTTTTACGGCCCAACAAGACTATAAATACGTAGAAAAGCAAAGCTTTTGCATATGAAATTATAAAATAGAAATGAAAAGAGGAACACGATGAAAACTGAGGGCAGATCTTCGCTTATTTTCCATAACAAAACAGCAAAAGAAATGAATTGTTACAATATAAATTCACTTTTATACTTCTCAACTCATAATAAAACTTTCAAGTTGAGGAACACAAAAACCTGGGTGTCAATGCCGACAAGGGTGTACTGAGGAACATCGAGAAGGAGAAGCGTAGCTCCCTGCTTAACGAGCTCTAACGCTGCTTCTGGGTCCATGTTTTTTGCTATACTTGATGAACAGGTTCAGTAGAGAGTAGGCGTTGTTGGAGTATAGAGCGTTGCTTTTGTTGCTCTGTCCCGCTGAGTCCGCACACAAACCTCCGCTTCGCTTACACGTCACACTTTTTCATCGCTAAATCTAAAAATATTTCACTATTTGAGAAGGGATTGGATTCCGATCATCCTTTCTTAATTTAATCTTTTCCTAAGTTTTTAATTTATTTTTTTTTACATGAGACAGTAATTAAATTTCTATTTATTTATTTTTTAATTTAAGAAAATATAAATTAACACTATATTAATTTTAAAATAAATTGTTCGCCTTTTTCTTATTAATTTAATTTAATAACAGTTTCAGATACTCATAAAGTTCAATTTCAAAATTTAAATAGGAAATGATGTATTTATATAGTTTAATTAGTATATCTTAAAACACAAGCCATACATTTTCATCAACTTCAAAACTTTTATGTAAAAATATTTGACAACTTTTAGGACTCAAGTGATCAAAACTCAAAATATTATAGCATAGAGCCTTAGACAAGAGATAAGTCTCTGCTCAAAATTCTAACAGTTGTCATGACATATATTACAATTACTTAGACTATTTTAATGGATCAAATTCTTTCATCAGTCATAAAATTTTGACAAAATAAATAAATAAAGATTCAATGTTTTTAAAATCGTCCAAAACAACTGATTATATTCTATTCAGAAGCTTAACAGATATCCATAAACAATAGTCCATGAAAATCGGTATACAACAAGTAACTAGAATTTTCTCCCTCCCCCAACTTGATGCAATTTCATCATGCCACCCTTGACCCTTTCATGGGAAACCATGAAAACATGGTAACATTTTAGTTGTTATTAACAAACGCCGTTAAAATAAAATAATAAAAAGTACTGGCTATAATAAATATATTTCACCCATTTCAGTTGTATTTTTCAGCTTTGATTTTCACTTGTGGATTGCAAATGTCATCTTGGCTCTGAATCAATCGGATCTCCAAACTACTCGACTGGGGATCATATCCAGCACTTTCATAGTCATTCACTGTCCTCTGTAGAACTGCCTGCAAGTATTGATGAAAATCCAACTATCAGTTGAAAAAGAAGATTAATATGTAGGTAATATGTAGGTATCTGAGTTTAGTTGGTAAGAACTATTGTGGATATATGAGAGATCTCAGGATCAAATCTCACAAATAAAAAAAAAGAGTGAAGATATGGAAAAGAGGAGAATGTGCTACATCAGATATTGCGGTAGTTGATGAAACCACTGTAGTGAAAGGCTAGTTGAGTAATTGTTGGCTGAGGTCTTTTTGTCTGATTTTGTGACTGCAGCCGGTTGCAGTCCATTCAGACCTATATCTCCCCAACATTTGATAGATACAAGGTACAAAACTGACTGGCATCCAGATTTTCAAGAATTTCACATTTCTTGTAAGCTCTTACATGCTATCACCAAATTTCTTGCTGATTTCTCCTATCAGTACCATGTGTTCACTAGTTATGATTTTCCCAATGTCTAGTCAAGGGACAGTAGAACTAATACCACTCTCCAGGGTTCATTTCTATTTCCACAGGAGAGAAACAGAATGAACCTGCCATTATGCAGCATGCTCTTAATAATAGCCCTTTAAAAACAATCCAAACCTCTTAAGTTGCATGCTCTAATATCATTTCCAGCTGCAATATTCTAGATGTATTCAAGAATATATCTCCCCATATACAGCATTTGCTACCTCAGACCATGGTATTGGATGCAACAACATTACTACCTTCAGAATATTCTAGCAGAATAAGCAAAAGTAATACCTGCAAACTTGATACTGCAAACTCTGCTGCAATGTCAAGGTTGTCAGGATATTTCTGGACAGCACAAAGAGATAAACTGATTAGAAATTTTTTTAAAAAATCAGGGATTAAAATTGTCCAGGGGGTTCAATTGAACTCGGAAACTTTAAAGAGGCATTACATTACTCCATCCGAGTAGCAGTGCAGTCATTAGATCACCAGTTCCCTACAAGCATGAGCATGCATAATAACAATGTAAGTATCTTTACAGCACAAAGCTATTACACCAAGAATTAAGTAAATTAAATAAAATGGAAAACAAGGGGTCATGGTCCAATACAGTTATACAAGCTTCAAGCAGACAATTGCCATTTACAAAACTTAAGTCATCTATAGAACTTGTGGAGAACAAGTATTTTTCTATTTCTTATTTTTCAGGTAAGTAATATAAATTAATGAGTCCCATTTTTTCAATCAGCATGTCAATGAATTCAGTATAATAAAGAAGCCTTTAATTTGTTTAATGCAACAATGAAAGCACTGAAGCTGTTTCAAACAACCAACAGGGCTACCCACAATCAAACCATTTCAGGGTTACCTTCGATCAAACCATTTTAAAACAAGATCAAGCTCCTTTATTTTTTTAAGTAAAACCCTTCGAGCCCAGTATTTGCTTTGTTGCAGAAATTTAGATCTCTCCTAATAGCTTTCCCATAAAGATAGAATTTCATCTTATTAACATGTTAACCATTGTATTATAACAAGTATTATAACAGTAACCTTCAGTGCTGTTGAATCAGTGATGCTGGAATGCAAGTGATCAACTTGCGTCTTTTTAAGCATACTGGTAACAAATGGTGCGGCAGATATATATATAGTTTAGGGATGAAAAAGAAAATGAGGTACTAAGATAAATTTGGATATTTTTGTGAGAATTGCACATTTGGCCATCTTGGACCAACCAAGGCTGGATAAAATATTAGCAACTTGAAAATATTTCAAAAGAAGGCAGAGGAACACCACTCAGCCATGTCATCATTCAAAAAGCATCGTGTTGAAATATTATTTCCAGCAGCACATCAATCTTACACATCATAAAGAACTGCATAATTTCTTAATCATGAAGAATATTTGCATACCGTAAAATAGGCAGGAATTTCAGGTATTGCAATCTTGAACTGGTCTGGAGATTGATCCTGCCGAATTTAAGTAGCATATAAGCTTATTTGCATTTTGAACTGCTATGACTTGAAATTTTAAACACTGATTTTTTATGGAACTTAAGAAACAGACAGATAAACATACCATATACAGCAACGCACAATATACTGATACTAATAATTTACAACATGAAACCAAATGTGAACACTAATATGGCAATACATGAAGATAATTTTGAGATGAAAAACAAAACTCAAGTCAGAAAGAAAAAGGAAAAAGGACAAGGAGTAATAATCATAGACAGCTTTATTGCTATTCGTGCCAGCGATCTAAATATGGATTTTTTAAACACATGATATTGCATTCAAATATTTTCTTGATAAGATTAAGGAAACATCACTTTTCCCATCAATATATTTAAGTTCTTCTATGGAGCATAACTGCAACTGAATGATGATTTCAACAAAGATTATTTCAACCAATGCCATACCTTGCACAATAGAACATCACTAAACAAAGAAAAAAATTCTAAGGGTGTTATTCAGTATTATTGTCAAGTATGCACTTTCTTTGAAGTAGAAAATGCGAATCTCTAATTTCTCATGGCAGGTTATTGCTTTATATTAAGGTTTCTTCATCAATCAGGAATGAACTAATATATTGGCAGTTACAGTCTGCATAGCACAGATATATTCACAAGGTATCCGATTTCACATTCTTGTAAAGCTTCATAAGTGATTATCAAACAAATTCATTATTTGATAATAAAGTAATTACAATAAGAAATGTACTAATTAATTCTTGGATACTCCTACATGCATATCTGACTCACTTCGTCTGTTAGATTATAGTCTTTCCTTTTTGAATGTTCATGTACAATTAGAAGGGAAAATGGAACAGAAGTCTATGGCATAAATTTTGACCCTTTTTGGTACCACTTATGGCTTCATCCTCTGTATAAACATAGAAATTCAGATTTAATCAAATTATTATAGGTAAGAAGAAATGAATGAAAGAAGAAGGATAAGGAAGGAAGGAAGTCTTTAGCTACTTGCACTAATGATTTGAACAGGGATATTGTGGGTACACAAGAGAAATGGTTAATATTCAAATATTTTTTTGAGAGGATTAAGGAGGCGTGCATGCATGATTATATTATAATAGGTTACAAAATGAATGTATGTATACAAATAGGTAAGATGTATGTATGTTTGTACATTTGTATGTAACTTTGTGTGCATTTACATATGTACTTGGTGACAACAAACACCATGCTGTTTATTTGTTTTTGAACATCTCAATGCAAATAAAATATCCAGTAAATCTTATATTACAATGCACAATTCATATAACAATCAAACGCGGTAACACTGGCACATATTAGCAAACATGACTGATTATGAGGCAGCCGATTGAACCCAAAAAAGGACTAAAACCACGAGCACTGGATATATAGCAGACCTACCTTTCCCTTTTGATGACTGCCAATGAGGAGAAGAATGCCATCCATATTAATGCTTGTGATCACAACCTGATATGATTAAACGTCAGATACTTCATAGAGAAAGAAAAAAGCAAGAGAGACAAAATAATATGATTAAACGTCAGATACTTCATAGAGAAAGAAAAAAGCAAGAGAGACAAAATAACATATATGTGCAGTTCATAGACAAGTTTCTGACAAAAGTAAAACACTTGTATAGAGGAGCTTAAGAGATCTCTAAATTAGGTTTAACACGATGCAAGGTTTTCTAACTGCCCGAAAAGAAAGGAAAGGGTGTAAATAGACCATATAAGAATTACAATTTCTCCTGAGGTTCCACCTCAGGGTCATTACAAATTGTTGCTACCGAATAATATGCAAATCCACTATATCATATATTTATATATATATACAAACACACACACAGACGATTGAGAGCCGTTATTTTTTCCAGAAACTCTTACACGGTTTTTACACCATTGAATCAATGAACTTTGAATGGTTGAGATTGCATGTCACACGTGCATTAAATATGGTGCATTAATTATGCATTAATTGCATATGTCCAATGAAATCTCAAACATTATAAATACGTTGATCTAACGGTCTACAAATGGTGTAACAATTTGTGTAAAAAATATGGAGCCATAGATCGTTTCTCTACATATATATGTGTAGAGAAAGAGACAGAGAGACAGAGAGAGTCTCTCCTACAGACATTTGCATTTCTTTTTCCTAATCTGGAGCAACATTCTCCAAACAGGGAGTTCACTGAAACATAAAACTTGGCTGAACCGTTTGTACAAAGAATTCCATAGCAATGCATCAAAATCCTTAAATGTTTGTCTTTCAATAAATGATTGCCTAATTAGCTAAAGCATAAAACTCATCATCACAATGCTAATCAAGAATGATA
Organism: Cedrela odorata; assembly: GCA_035584115.1. Lineage (NCBI taxonomy): Eukaryota > Viridiplantae > Streptophyta > Magnoliopsida > Sapindales > Meliaceae > Cedrela > Cedrela odorata. Next base: position 17,223 of record JAXCLQ010036321.1, on the reverse strand, counting down.
GTAATCAAACACCAGGTGTGTATACAAACGTAACGAGAAATTAACTGTAACTGGGTGAGTCTATCTAACAACATATCTGAAATTGTTTCCATGAACCTGGTTCAGTTCATCAGCGGGAATCAAAACTCAACAACCTTTTTTCTTGTTACATTTGCATCACCCAGTAATTTTTTTTTTGTTTAAAATCAGGATTCATGCCAGAAATTATAATTGTCAATCAGTCAAAGAGAATTCGGGATTAGTCCGTACAAATTATTGCTAGAGCTGAAAGTTACAATTTCTTTTTCTTTCTATTGAATGCAAATTCTATCACCAGTCCTCCAGCAATGCTATATCCTGTTTATCTTAACTATGCTTTCTTTCTCCTTAGTGATTCAATTGCACTACATATCAAGGTAAAGGCACGGAAAGACTGGTCTAGCAATGACAGAAACTTGTATCTTCAAAACCCAACCCCCAGGAAGAATAATTATAAATTTAAGCAGGTTACATCATATGGAGATAACAGACGCATAATAAAATCAAGTGTAAAAAAAATTTGCACAGTTAAAGCGGTGTTAAGATCTAGGGTCTGAATAGATTCAAGATCAAAAACTATAACAAAACCTTTGGGGGTCCAGCAGCATGAAGAATCTTACAAGCTTCCCTCCCATCTGTTTCATTTCCAATACTGTGAAAAAAGTAAAACTTCTCAGAATGCGGAAGAGTAACCAGTGAATGCCCAATAAAGAGTAAAATAGACCTTATTCTCATAACATGTATTATTAGATGTCGAAAATGAAATTGTGCTAAATATAAACATGAGAAAATCCTGTCATACGTATAAGAGAAACTTCAATGAGAATGCCCAAGATACCATAAATTATTATAATAACTGACACGACTCCTTGAATGCTAGCAATAAAATCGTGACCAATATAGAATCGCAGCCTAAGCAAAAATAAGGAAGCAGAGTGCAGTTGTGCACAAACAGTGTGCCACCAAACAAAGAAATGCAACTGGAAAAACCAAGAGGGATGCTCCAATTAAATCCAACTGCACTCAAGGAAAAAAATTGATATGCAAAAGGGTGCTGGCTTCTCTTTTAGCCAAAAAGTGGCCTCTTCGTTGACCCATTTGAGAATCAAAGCATATTATTTAAACACAAGAAAAGATCCATTCTTGCAATTGGATCACAGGTTTCAATTAATGTCAGTAGATTATACACTAAGAAAAAGAATTATCCTCTTGGGTAATCACTTGCTTCTTCCTACTCATTTTGTTTGGCAAAAGCACCATCGGCTTTAAGGAAGCAACTCCCATTAACCTCATGTACATTCCAATTTTTTCAGAATTTTGTTTAGTAATAGATACATACCCAAATCGTTTTACACTCCTAAGACAATTTCTATATATTATTCAATAGTCGACAAACAAGGGAAACACACAAATTAGATGTTGCAGAACAACTAAGTATAGCTAGAAATCAACATGGGAAAAAAACTAACTTAACAAACATTATTTGTAGTACCAGAAAATACCTTAAACCAGTCAACTTTTCAGCTTCAAACTGATTAGGGGTCAACATTGAAGCCACTGTAACAACCTAATTATGAAGAGTGACATCAAAATGTGCTATTATAATAAGGTTTTTAAATTTTATATATATAAGCAAACTTACAGAATTCAGAAACTATTAGAACAAATGCAACAATGATTAGTTAATGAAGCTGTTCAATCTTATGGATGGAGCACACATATCAAATTCACAGTTCTAGGTGTTGAATTAAACTTGAGCATTAGTGAGAGTCAAAGAACTGTCTGCTATATTTCAAAAGGAACAGGCCAGTTAGTTAGGCCTCTTGCAGTGAATGCAAGGGGTCCAGGGATGGAAATCTCCTCACACCAACCTTCGAGAGGATTAATTTAACTTATGCTTGCGATTGGGGTGGGCTGTGGGGTGCGATGCATGGTAAAGAAAACACTATTTGCTCACCCCAGCTGTTCAATCAGAAGGATCTAACACACATCAAATTCACAGTTCTAGGTGTTAAATTATCATAAACTTAAGCATCTAGAGAGTTGAACTATTTGCTCACCCCTGCCATTTAATTTAAAGGGTCTAACACACACGTCAAATTCACAGTTCTAGGTGCTGATATATTATAAATTTGAGTATTAGTAAGAGTTAAACAACTACATCATACAAGTAATTTGTGAAAGATGTATAAAAATGTGCACAAGGCAAAAAAACAATTCAATTGCTCACCTTCTCACGGTATACCGCTACCAGCTCAGGAGGGACATATAGTTTTCCTTCATCACCCATTACTGGATCACAAACTAGACAAGACAGGCAAGATTTCAGCTTAATTTATTTATTTTTGGTTCTTTCCTCTTAGGATAGACAAGGTAAATAGGAAAATGGTTATGAAGTCACAATGCTTGTGTTTCCACTTTTACGCCACGACTAAAAACTAATACGAGATTCCTGCCTCAAATTAATGTGCAGTCTGAGGACACAGTTTCAAGCCATGAGATTATCATTCATGCCTCTTCAACTGCTGACATTTTTCCCCTTTTTGGGGAGGTAGTATTAGGTTCAAGTCCATAAATCTAGTAGTTTTCAAATTACAGAGCTATTCTTCAAGAAGACAAAGGTTTCACTCTGATGCACAGTAATGCCTGAATCACTACCAGCAGATTTACATCAACCCCTCATTCCAATTATTTCCAGAGAAAAAGGGGGGGTGGTGAGGGGGGGCGCGTGGAATATACTTTGTCATCATACTTCAAATACTTATAGGAACCTCATTTCAGTCTCACACAATTTAGATAACTATATGCAATGCACATATGTTCATTTAGAGTTATATATTTTACATTGTATGAAGATAAAAAATCATTTTTATTGTTATAAGTATATCTAGATGGATGAAAATTCAAACAGATAGAGTAGCAAACCATGTTTGATAGAGCGGCATTTAACGAGTTCAGGAATATTCAACACCTACCATATGTAAGCTTAGGATTTATTGACCGAAGCTTGTCGACGACTTCCAATATGGTGTTTAAAAAAGAAACTGAACCAATATATCCTGCAAATACACCAGTTGAAACAGAAAATGAAAGTTTCAATAGACTAGAAATGGCAGAGCCTAAAGTAAAAGTAGCAAGACTGTGAGAAAGACAAAACACTAAAATAGCATTTCACAGATAGCAAAAAAAGTACAATTGAGATATTAAAGGCTACATTGCTGGATGAAGGATACAATTAGGGGTGACAATTCATGTTATCATGTCATATTAGTGTCATTTCAAAATAGTAGACATGTTTAATAAACGAGCATTCGTGTTGCAACACAAATAGAAACGACTTGACCCGTTTGACATGCTTAGACATGATTAACATGTTTGACATGATTAACACTATTAGACACGAATTTGATTAGTTTAACAACAATTTAAAATTTAACTTAATATCAAAAGTAAATACTATACTACCTAAAACAGTAAAAAATAATCAAAACGCATTTACATCAATAATAAACAAGAAATACACAGTAAATTTATTTAACTTATAAAGTGTAGAATACTGAAATTAAGTAAATTTAATTGTTTCATTTAGCAAAAACAAAAAACTTTGTCCCAAAATAACACATATAATACCAATAATGATTGAAAATAATTTTTTTAAAATTTATTTACAAAAAATACCCCAATATTTTTAATATATAAGTATAATATTCTTATACTAGTTTTAAAAGGATTCGTGCCACAAATGAATTTATACGACAAGATAATTGATTACTTAATCGTGTCTTAAATGGTTCTCTAATGGATTCGCATAATAAATGAATTGACACAATTATTTCTAATACTTTATCATGTCTTAAGTGAATTGGCATATCAAAGAGTCTAAACACAAATACGACATTATTATTAATTCTGCTAATTTGTGTTGAATTCGTGTCGTGTAATTATATTGCGACCCAAATTGTCACCCCTAGATGGAATATGAGATATAGAAATGATAAATATTAGTTTGAGAACATTTTTATCTACTTAAATTGGGAAAACAGCTAGCACCATAATCAACCAACAAACATGAAATGAAATTTGCTACCCACAATAAAGTGGAAGCAAATACAAAGAACTAATATTACTAAATGATTTTAGCCAATTTTTTTTTTCTTGTTTTTGAAGTGTCAAAAGATTACCAGCATAATTTTACTAAAACATTATATTTATTGCTCGTTTAGGCCTCTTTCTTCGAGTTTACCTTTCATTTTTTACTTCCAAAATTTGAGAATTAAGAAGTTAATTGGCGATTTCTAAATCGCACTTTACTACTACAACAGCTTTCTTAATCTAATAACTATCAAAGAGCTAAACCTGCTACTTAAATTACTTCACTCCTCCAAACTTCTAATTCTCTAAACCAATTCGGATCCTAACCTGGTCATTGTAACCATGTGAACAACTTTATTAATTTAAAATAAACGCTTCAATCTGAAAATCATATGTTTATACAATCCCATCAATTTATATAATAAACTAAAAGGAACCAAGAGGTCCCCATCTAGGGGAGAAGATAGTAATATAGTTAAGAGGATCTATTTAAGAATAAACCATATCTTCTAATTGCCTAGCTTATTATCAGGGAGAGACATTGCAAAATAAAGGCAATAACACTTTAGGTAAAATGGTACCAAATATGGGATAATTTAATACACCAGACAACCAAGAAAAACCTGCTAAAAGTATACCCTGAACAAACTTCCTCTGACGGATATTCTTCTCTATCCTAAACTACTAAATGACATAATTGTTTACTTGCTTATCAGGGGAAAAATTTTATGCAGTTTCTGGCAGACTACTCTAAAACACAACAGTGGAATCCCTTTCTTTTCAAGAATCTCACACACTTCTTCTCTTTCCAAGAGCACACAATCCATCCAAGGCGCATGTTGCCAACATAGTATAATAATAATTTCCCAGAGATCAAATAATTAATATAGAAATATAAATTTACCACACCTGTTAATAAATGGGTGTAGTACAATAAGTCATTGGCTTCAAGTCCTTCTATTAGTTCCCATAGTTGTTGTCCATTCAAAACTTGGCCCTTGAAAGTTGGGTATCCTGCACAGTTTCAGATTGATTAAACCATAAGCTGAACAAGATTGAGCTAGGATTTTATGCCTTAACTTATACAGATTGACCGATAACATCGCACCATATGTCAGGCCTCAGTTCTTGAGTAGTAGTGTAAGCAGCTTGCCTGTGTGGTTTGAGAACTGAACTGAATTGATTGGATCCACGTCATAGCCCAGTAGTTGGAGAGGAAAGACTGCTGATTTATTTCCAACATAACCCTAGGAAGAAAATAAACAAACAATAGCAGTGACTTTATGTCGGAAAGTTTCAAAATGTTTAGTCAACTTTCCTATTTTTCTAAGAAAATCTCAGCTGTAATTGTGTGAATATCCTAGAATATTTAGTTTCCTTAGAAGTTAGTATCTTTTATTCTTTCCTTCTTTAGTTCTTCCTGCCTATTTTTCTGTTGTACATTTATTTATACAGATCTGTACCTATGTTACGATTAATGAGAATTATTTCCACAAGAAGCTATCTCATTCTAGACTTTATAGAAATAGTCAAACAGCTGAAACAAAGAACTTTGCTGCCAGCATACAATATTTGGAAGAAATACTTCCACATCAATAAACAAATCTCTCCTTCATATTAAAAAATAAAAATAAAAAGCTAAACACACAGAATAATAACTGTTAAAAGAAAAATTACCATTAATAATAACATTGTTGACAATATGTAACAAAGTGCCTACAATATATATATATATATATATATAATGATAGATAATTAGAATGCCTCAGTTCTGTGCTTGTTAGGATTTAGGTTCCATATAAAGCTCTAGAGGAGAAAAATGAGAAACTTGACTCAAATCCTTTCCATTTCCTAGTACGTGCAAACACCCTGATAAATTAATATTTGCTAATTCTTTACCAATTTATGAGCCACAAAAGTTGCTCTGGAGTTATTAAAATAACTAAACAGCCTAATATTCAGTACCAGTTGATATATGCATTATGAGCATTCATGTTTCGCTTTATAAGGGTAATAAGAGAGCACCATATTTAGGGACTGAGTAACAACATATGATCCAACTGTAGAAAAGCATTCCACAAAATATAAAAACAACAATTAAATCCAATCTAAATCCATTAATGCAGTGAATTGCAATTACATTACCAATTATAGGAATAAAAAATTAAAAAAAAAAAACCTTCCCAGATTCAACGGCACAGCTACTTCCAATGCAATTAATTATGCAGGTGGACTCGAATAAAATCACATACGAATACGGAAAAAGGTCTAAGAACAGGTAAATGGCAGAAAAAAAGATCAATACATTATCGTATTAACATCAATGACTTCTCCAAAGACACTAGTCCTCATGAAAATCCTTTGCCACGAGGGAAGATTGATCATCTATCATTAAGAAGTTAACAGTTACGGGTTTACTTAAGTATTAAACATCACGTAATGCCGGTAAAGCACCACCCTCCCTCCCACAATTAATGAGACACATCTAAGATTAATTTCCAATCTCCGCTTCCAAATTATTTAATTTCCAATATCCGCTTCCAAATTATTACTCAAATAACCGAACCATTCATCATTCACTTTTCTCCAATCGGACACACATTTAACAATCAAATGACAGTAATTTCACGCAACAATCAATCAATTTTAGTACAATTATTTATCAACTAAAAAAAGAGTTTGTTATTTTTCAATTTTCACCTGAACAGTGTGCGATTGAATGCTTAACACTCGACCAGTCTCCGATGGTAAAGCCAGAGAGAGAATCGGAGGCGCCATTCCTGATTTTCCCGAGCTCCTCCTCTTTCAAATCCAATCAAAAGCCATCAAACTCATGCAAACAAATCGAAAATTGAAAGAAGATTCTGGAAGAGAAAACTTAAATTTTACCACAAACCGTGAGTTTCTGGGGAAACGCCCAAACAAGGACGACGACTATATGCAGAAACTGCTGCGTAGACAGTATTTAGTAGATATGCAAGATAAGCGTTATGTAGACTGACTGTCAAATGACTAAAAGTTCCACAAATGCATTGCGGTTTGAAGAAGAATTAAAAAGACGTAATTTGAGGAGAGACGGAGGATAATTTGGGAGTTCAACTTGACGTACTGGGCCAGTCTGAGTAGGACGATTGACCACGAGGGCTTACTACGATTGTGGTGTCGGTTGTTTAAAATTGAGAACTGATATAATTAAAAAGATGACGAGGTTAAGTATAAAATAGTTTTAAGAAATAATAATAATAATAATAATCTCTGTAAAACGTTAAATAATTTCTATTTTAAGAAAAAAAAATTATTATTTTTTCCAATCATTACATCTTTTCTAATTTCATACCTAAATAAATAAAAATACATAAAATATTGATAAAATTAATAATAAATATTAAATTTTAATTTTAATTTTAATTCTTAAAATATTTAAAATATATTAAATAAATTATTTAAAATTTTATGCTTCTTATTAATTTTATAGAAAATATATTTTGTTTGATAGATGAAAATATAAAATTATGAATTTTTTTTAATTTTGTATTAATATATTAAAAAAAGTAACTTAATAATTATAATTGATCGTTTAATTTAATTTCAACAAATTTTTATTTTTATTTTAATAATTTTTATTTAGTTAATAAAAAGTAAAATTAATTATATATATTAATATTTTAAAATTTTAAATTATATTTTAATAATAAGATAAACAGGATATATATATATATATATTATTTAATAATTTTTAAATGCTCCTTCCAAATTAAGATATATATATATATATATATTATTTAAGTTATTTCCTTAAAAACTCAACACCATAATTTTGTTAGTGTATTTTAGATTCAAATTTACAAATTATATTATGTTTTGAACTTGTTTCTCTTAAATTAAAATTTCAAATCTGTCACTTCCAGGAATTTTTTATGAAAGAAATTGAAAAATTATTATTATTTCAAAATTAAAACCTAACTTATTAAACATGACTAACTATATATACTTTTGTTATTTTATTTTATAATTACATATTTCGAATTTGAAAGTTGAAAATTTAAACATTACAAAAATCTTTGCATTACATATTTTTTTTAAAAGGTAAGTATATATTTAACTTTTATTTTAAATTAAATATTTATATTCTTATAGAAATTATGAAAAATAAAGATTTTAGATAAAATTAAAACCGAACACAATTTCTCGTAACATTTTATAAAATTTTATCAAAATTTAAGTTCAACAATCTAAATCTTTTATATTTTATATTATTTTATAAAATTTTACTCGTTAAATCAGTTAACATTGTAACAATATTAACACTCATAATATATAAAATTAATTTGGATGTAATATTAATATGTTTGCTAAGCTTAATAATTGAATTTTATTTGTGTTTACAAACAAAATAATTAAAATTGACACGATTGGTTAAAGTTTTATATCATTTCACATGAATTTATTTATGTTTCTGAGATAAATGGAATTGAGCTAAATAAAGATTTCTCAGTAAAAATATACATAACCGGGCATGGGATGGGAAGCCCGGGCCCAGGATGCTAATTTTTAAGAATCCTGAAGATTCAGACTTTGTCGAGAATTCTCGATGGAACAACGGACCTGTATTCAGGATGCTGTTTACTTATCCAAATGGCTTATTTGTTTTTTTTTTTTTTTTTTTTTTTTTTGAGAAAAAAGAAAAAGGAAAAACAAAAACAAAAAGTCTCTGGATTCTCTAACATTTGTCTTCCTGACACAGGCAAAGAGCCAAAGGCAACCCCTCTTCTTCAAAATCTCTTCACTGCTCACTCTCCTGTCTTGTCCTGCCCTTTTCTCTGCAATTAAAATCAATAGAAAAGAAAACCTCAAAATTCTCCAAAAATGAAGCGAAAGAAGTGGTCGGAGCTAGAAGAGCAGACCCTCTTGACCAAGTACTCCGATCTCCTCAACTCCGGCACTCTATCCAAGCTCAAGACCCGAGAGAAGAAGTTTCGTCCCATCGCCGACCATGTTAATTCCATACACCATCTCCAGGACCCTGTTAGCTTCCCCTTCAAGTGGTCCTGGCGTGATGTGTCAATCAAAGTCCAGAACATGAGGCACCAGTACCTGGGTGTGAAGCAGAAGATCAAAATTTCCGACGATGAGTTCAACTGGAAAGATGGTGAGAATCACTGGGAGAATTTTTTGAAGTATAGGGAGGTTTTTGGTGATGTGGAGTTAGAAGTTAAAGGGAAGAGATTGAGTGAAACCAACGGTGGTGATTTGTTTGAGGATTGTTGTGATTTGGGGTTTGTGGGGATTGACTGCGAGGATTTAGATGAGGAGGAGGAAGACGAAGAAGAAAGTGGTGAAAAAATGGAGAGTGAGAGTGAATTTGGGGTGGAAAGAGAAGTTTGTGAAATTGGTTTTGTAAAACGAAAGAAATTAAGGAGGGTTTTTAAAGAAACTAAGAATCTTGGGTTGTTTGGTTCAAAAGTTCTGGACTTGAGAGATGTGGTGATGAGGAGGGAGGAGAAAAGGAGAGAAAGGGAATTTGTGAGTGAAAAAGGCATGATAGAGGGGGAGGAGACAAGGAGAGATATCGAGTTTAGGAAGGAAAGAAAGGGAAATGAGAGAGAAGAGGCAATGGAGAGTAAAGAAATGGAGTTGGAAGAGAGGGAGTTAAAGTGCGCAAGGAGGAAATATGAGAGAAGAGTGAGGCTAGAGATGGAATTGGATGAGGAGAGGAGGAGGAGGATGAGAATGGAGGAGAAGAGGGAGGAGGAGGAAATGGAGTGGAGGGAGAAAATGTTGGGGTTGCAGATTGAGCATGAGAAGACCATGATGCAAATGCATGCAGATGCATGCAATAACCAATTACAGATTCTAGGGGTTATGGCTAGGCTTGTTTGTCAATTTTTCGGTTCGGCAAATGATGGGTTGGGTGGTGGGCTGGGGGCATTGACGCCACAAGTTTTGCAGAATTTGCAGCATCCCGGAGGATTGTGCGATAGTGTAAAGCCAGATACCAATTCGCCTCCTGAATTCATGTAGAGTGTAACTTCTTTCTTTGTTGCATTTATAATTTTCAGCAAAGCTCAATGAAGTTGTGAAATAAGTTTGTTTTTACAGTATAAAAAGTTTTTACTGTACAATAGATAGCCGGAAAGGATGAATATGTATATTCTTATCTATTACTCTAGTTTCACTTATAAATCTCGAGTTAAGAGTAAGCAATTTTTTTGTACAGTTCACAATTATGCATTTTTTGCTTGTTTTCCTTGGGAATGACAATTCATTGGAGTTTTCATTTTATCTTCCTGAATGATTCATGATGGATGCAAACTGTTAACATATTAATTGTGAGAAGAAGATAAATATCACTATGCTTCTGTGATTTAATTCACCGTTTCTTCTTCTGGTTGATACAATTTCTGTACATGCTGCCTTTGGTGCAATTTTGTGTTAACAATGTAGTTGTCTTGATTTGTTCTTAGTCTTACTGATTCTTGCTAAAATAGTTTGCAACAAATTTCGTTATTTAAAAAAGAAGTACTGTTTAGTGGCAACTGTCGTATCATGAAGAACTTTAATAGTCATGTTATCAGATTGGTAAGTGCAGATTTCCTGATCTTAAGCATCAGATCAGTGCTGGAAATATTGCTGCTTTTCTATATTCTCCAACAATCTCATCTATTAAGAGGGCCTTAGCTCCAGAAGTTCTGGGTTTTTGGTCATCAAATTGAGTTTTAATGCTGAATTGTGCGAGTCTCAATAGAACAGACTGATGATGTGGGGATCAGTCAATGTGAAGGCCGAGTTCAAGTCCAGAAGACATAGGAATGGCTTTTATATTTTGATTACCATGGTCAAGAGTCTTAAATATCTGGTTAACCTACAAATTTTATTGTTTTGCTTTTCAGCCTTGTGGTTCCATTTACTTTTACTACTCTTTCTGTATTTTCCCCTCCTTTTTTCAGGATCAACTGTGAGTTTTACTTATTCATTTCTTTTCCTCCTATTTTGTTGCTTCAAATTCAGAGTGTCATTGAGATTTAGGTGTGTCTTTTTATTGCAGTGCCACTCTGTAAAGTGGGATAATTTTTGGTTAGAGGAAAATAGGGAAGAGATGAGTTTTGTTGGAAAGAGAGAAACAAAGGAAAGGAGTGGAATACAGGATTGAGAAGTTGTTAAATGGGTGAGAAGGATGGATAAAGAATTAGGATTTAAAGTTGGAGGAGAGGAAAATTAACATGGAGAGGTAAGTATTCTAGCTCTTCATTGTTTTTCATTCAGTGAAACTGGGAGGCAGCAGCTAAATGACTTTTGATTTTGTATACTGATTGTTTCTGTAAAGGCTAATACTATGAATCCGGTTTCTCCTCGTGTTCTTGATGTAGATGCGTACATTTTTTTAAAAAAAGAAGGTGAGTATTCTAGCTGAGGTGAGATAGAATGGAAAACAGATATGAGAGATGGAAGTAGAACAGGTGGAGGAAGAGCTATAGAAGATGGAGGGGAGGAAGCGGATGCCAGGGTAGCAGCTACAGTGTGAGGTGTATGACATTCAACGAAAGACAGGAATGCCTTAATCCGGTTGTAAACAGAAAAGAACCCATTTCGGGGGAAGTAATGAATGTGGTTGGGTGGTAGAACTAAATGCATAATTTTGGGGTTACGGCTTGGCTGGTGAATGGTAATCTGTAACATTTTAGAGGACCGTGAAACAATGAGAAGCCTGATGCTAATTGGCTTCTTGTTTACCAACAAACAGTAAGTAACTTTGTCTTACACGTGAATTTGTTAACTAAGCTCAGACTAGATGTTAATAGAATTTTCTTGATATTTGACACTTATTGTGATAAAACTTCTATAAAATTGATCATTTCTATCACTTCTGTTACATTCAAATTCATGGTCCAGAATTATATGATTTCTTATTGGAATGATATCTCTTTTTACCTTCAATCTTGTAGCCAGTCATATCCTTGTAACTTCACCTCTCATACTTGGTGATCATTCTAACAGTTGGTGACTGAATTCTCAAAGATTTCTTAAACAAGAAATTTGTGTATGCTTGATGGCATGAGTAATATTACTCTTCTCAAGGAGTATCCCAAATTTCTCATCTGTTCAAGTAACGTGGTATTAGATGTGGATG
>JAXCLQ010036310.1:11307-21317 GCA_035584115.1 Cedrela odorata | reverse complement strand
GAAAAAACTAGCCATTGTCTTCGTCCCCTTGTAATGATGTTCGTATTTGCTTTGCAAATTCGATAAGAAGGTCTCTTCACCAACATGCACTAGAGCGTGCATCGAAGCGCACATTGGAGCAAATATGTCTGTGGGATTAGTCACCATTTGCTCTTGGGCCTTGTGTCCATGCCCACCTCGTCCTATATATTTAACATCACTCATTAGTATCAATTGTATTCATAATAGTAACCACCATCAATAGTAAAAAAAAGTTAAAGATAAAGAAAGTAATACATGTGGATTCTCGGACAGATACAAAAGAGCCAATATTGTTGTCTCTTATCTAATGAGGCTCAATTCTACTCTAAATATTCATTGTTGTTTTTGTAACCGGGCCTTCATATCAGCAAGTATGGCCGCAATTGCCTCCATAACCGATGCCAACAACATGTATTGAACCCGATCAGCCATAGGAATCGAACTTGTACTAGTAGGCTTAGTTAGAACTAGCTCTTTAAATGTAGACTAAAGTAGTAGGATAGCCCCGGGTGCATCATCAGCACGGGGCACATGCACTTACACACAAACTTTTCGATCAATAATATTTCTTAAAATCATACCGTTAAACGGCCCATATCAATTTGAATTTACTTGATTAACTCTCTCCGCTGATATATTGTCAGTATCAACATCGAAGGATGCATGTTGTGTAGGTGAATGAACCTGATCTTCATCGTCATCGTCATCTTTGATTGGTTTACTAATGGAATGCAACTAGGTCATGTACAACAGTTAACTTTCTGTACTTGTAGGAATTAACTCCTACAATGAAGGGGCTACAAAAACATATAAATTTATGTTAGTATCATGTACACAGTGTCAATATCAACCAACATTGCAAATTGTTTATATAACATAAATAAATACTTAAAGTTATGATCGGAGACAACATCTTTCAGACTTTGTTGTGGCAAGAGCTCTTAAGTGTTGTCCACCTCAACATACAGGGGACATTTTCATTTAACTTCTCGTATAGTCTGAGGCATATGAGAATTGCCTAGTATATCCAAAACTGCATTACCACTAAAAACACGAAAATAATTTGCCTTTTAAGTTGTAATTGACAGAAAAGAAATATGTGATTAACATAATAAAATCGTAAACTAAATTCATGTATATACATCTGAAATGTAATAGGAATGCATTCTAAGTTGTATCTCTTGCACTTGTGTTTGTTATTCTTCTTGTGCTGTTCTTTTAATTTTTTCACATTTTCAGTTAATGCTTGCAACATGTATTTGTAGGTTAGTGCTCATGAAACTATACTCCAAGAGTAACTGTTAAAGGTATTCAAGTCATCTACCAGTTGCATCACAAAGAGGTTCACTTTCCCAATAAAAAGTCCATCCTTAATAAGAATCTCTCCACAAAAAAGACCAATGCCATCTTCAACGCATCCTGGTCATTCATAACGCTAAAGTTATTATCCTTTATGAATTTATCTAACTGTAATTGTTTAATGGATTGCACTGTAGGGAAAAACTTGTCTCGCAATCAATGTGTACAGCTTCTACTCCCCAAAATGTCTGATTTCTTATGGTAATTATTGAAATTAAGACTAGTTATCAAATTAAATTTAAATTAAAAAAATTGAATCATGAGATCAGATACCAAGAACCAAAGTTGTTATTCTACTTCTGTCTTGGTGGCGTACACTTCCCTCAACGATACATTATGGATTAGTATTTTGGAGAACCCAATCTTAGGTACTTTTAAAAATCTCTCGAAACAAAATTGTGCAAACAGATCCAACTGCACTAAAGTTAGCTTCTGTCGGATCCTATTAAGTGCCTATATATGAGATATTAATTTGACGACACCGAAAAAAATATACTTTTTCAGTGTCTTTAGTTTCTTGATTACGCCCATTATTATATTTAACCATATTACAAATTATATATAAATAAATCAAAATGTCATGGAGGGAAAATCAAAATGACATTAATACACTTGGAAAGAAGAACAAAAATCATCAATCAATTCTGAATTCCTCGATAAATTTTATCAAGAAATGTATGAATTTCATCAAGAATTTCATTGAAAGATCCCTTAATGAAATTCATACATCTCTCAATGATTGAAAATAAGTATAAAAAAGCAATTAATTATCGAGGGATGTATGACTTTTGTCAAGGGATACAGTAAAGAAGTATACATCCCTCGATGATAGTGAAAGATGTATAAAACATGTAAAATACAAATCTCTTGACGAAATTCATCGAGAGATACAATAAAGAAGTTATACATCCTTTGATGATAATAAAAGATGTAGGAATGAACATGCATATTATAAACCCCTCAACATGTATCATCGAGAAATGTATGAATTTCTTCGAGGGATACAATACTAAATTTATACATCCCTCGATGATGGTAAAAAACTTAATATTGAATAATTATAGATCCTGCGATGAAAATCGTCAAGGGAAGTATGATTCAATCGAGGAATTTTTCACTCCTTGATGAAGCTCAAATTTCTCTCGATGCATTTCGTTGAGCATCAAGGCATATTAAATATCTTCTAGACAGAAATAAAATATTAATCGATGATTTCGGTCGAGGAGGCAACCCATTGTTAGTCGTCTTCGTCAATTTCAAATTTTTTCAATTAACCAATGCAAGTGTCTATAACTAAAATCAATAACTTTGCAATACATTTATCCTAAACTAGTTTCTAAATCAAGGTCATGCATTGCTTACGCCTTAAATCAAGAAAATAGTAAGTTCATTTTCATATTCTACATTCGAAAATACTGGGCATACCGTTTATGAAGGAGTTGTTTTTATCATTGTTTTTGTTGCTGTTGAAAGTTACACGATGTTGTTTGGTTTACCTGACAGTTGTATGCTCTGTGTGTTTTAGTGAGAAGAAGAAGAAGTTTATATGCTTTTATTATGATTTGGAAGCTTATAATTTTTAGAGGGAAATGAAGAGCTAGAAGAATTTTTGTCCGAAATCCTTATAATTGGCCATAAATATAAAACATTTGAAAGCTGGGCTATAAACATAAATAGGGCTATTTTTAGACTAAACAGATCAAAAACCCATGATTTAACTTATTGGCAATATTAGAAGTAATGCATAAATATACTTAAGTTATAATCCAACCTTGGTTAGATTCTACCAAATGTATCTTTAGTTATTTCTAGCATAATTTTTTATATAGTGTTAACTATAAAGACCACCGAACCAAGCTCAATCTAACTTGAATTGAATTCTAAACAAAATGCTCCACTAAGGCAATATGGATTACAATCAATTATAACTAATGCTATAGTTTTTACATAGCCCATGTTAGAAAATTTCACACTCCACTTTCTAAAACTCCTTTAAGATAAATGACTTGAGAAAACATAAACCTTTATAATATGAAAATTGTAAACTATGCTATTCGAATATAAGGGTAAAATAGTCATTTAATGACATTCATTATCACACATGCATGACTTGAGATTAATTGACACATAAACGAGGTTTAGTCAAGTTTAGGTCAGCTTGTAAAATAAGTAAAATTAGTTATATAGATTTAGCATGTAATGAGAATCAGTATATTGCCATACGCTGACGCATTTGACAGTCTCGGATTGGAAAACTGGTCTATCAGATTGGAGAATTGATTGAACGACAAAAGGGTGGATAGAATTGGTCGACCAGATGGAGGAACCAGTCAATCGGTAGTAACTATGTCGGGTGAAGAGAAGCAACTAATCGATCGATTTGAGGAAACGATTGACCAATTAGAGGAAACGGTAGACTGGTTTGTTGCGAATTTGGGTGTTTTCAAAAATTTTTAAAGATTTTTAAGGGCAATTTGGTCTTTTTATCATTTATATATATATACCCATTGCATAAGTAGTTATTTATACTTCTTTCTCTAAAAACAAAAAACTCTCCCCTTTCTCTAAAATCTCATCTCTCTCTCTCTCTCTCTATTTCTCTTTGATTTCTTAAATTCCTTTCGATTTCTTTCAAAATTTCTGCTACCAAATGATCACTTGTTCTCTCCTTTTCGCATTAGTGCCAATTTTGGGCTAAAGAAAGCTAGAAATAGCAAAGACAATATTTGGGTTTCGAAAAAATTTGAGTTTTTTTTCGATTAAGCGATGATTCGAGGTTTCTAAGAGTTTTTACAGAAACCCAATAAGTCTAATAACTAGTTATAGATTTGATTTCATGATTTGAGAACATATTGAAATCAAAGGTTACTAGTCACTCAAAAATTTACATTGATTATTGCATAGAAAATGTAGTTGTGTTGATTTGGATTAATTGGAACTATATGATAATAAATATGAGTCGAATGTTGTTTAGAATATGTATATCTGTCTTAGATGAAAAATGCGAATTTGAAATAATTACAACCATGAAATTTCGTTATTGGAAATCAAACAAATGATCATTGTTAGTTAATTCTCGTAAAATAATGTGTCAAATTAAAAAATTTTAAACATATTGTCCATGAACATTGCATTTAGTACATGCTTATTAATTAATTAGAATCTTGAAAATTCATTATAATATGCATGTGTAATATTAGGCATTGATAATCCGCGAGTGGAGCATAGTGAGTGTAAAGATCAGTAGCTGGAGTGATGACCCTCCCCTTGTGTGAGTGAATTTTACTTGTTTTCGATATATTGAAACTATTTTATGAAACTTATCGCTTTAAGAAATAAGAAATAGTTTTACTATTATTGTTTTAAAATAAATATAAATGGCATGTAGTCTGAATCAACATGTGTGAAGCCATGAGGCCAAGATATATATTGAAAATGTAAAGCCTTTTATATATTGTGATAATGATGCATTATTTATATAATTTGAGTATTGATGAAATGTTTATGAATGAAAACGATGCTAGATTACATGTGATTGTGTTGGTGACATGGCCAAGAGGGCCAAGTTTATTTGTTACTGTAGCTATAGGGAAGTAGCCTCGGGATGGACTTATTAAGAGGCCGTCTAGGTGAGTGCGCCGCAGGTGAGACAATTATATAAGTGGATGTTATAGGGTTGCCCACCTGTGGGATTGTTGAGAATAGTCATGAGTATTACCACGTGACTACTCAATGCCAACGTTAGTGGTGAGCTAGTTTTGAAAATTAACATGTATTCTTTATATCAAGAAGAATTGTTTTTATTAGATGAGTATTGTTTTTTGTGCATAAAACCCACTAAAGGTCTCGGAACTGCCATAGTCAAGATAATCACCGGAAAAGGGAGCCAATCTAATGATTTTCGAATAACAAGCTATGTTTTTATTAAAATAAATTATTTTACGTGTATTTATTATTGATTTTTTTAAAATATATTTTTATCCACTCACATAGTATACTCCCGTATATTCACTCCTTTACCTCTCAATTTTAGTAGATCGAAGATAGGAAAATGCATTATACGGGTGGTGGTGATCGATTAAGGGTAAAACACCCTCAGGTTTATTTTTATCTTCGACTTAACTATTTGTTTATTATAGTTCACTGAGTATGTTTTGAGAAATTTTTATATGTATATAATTATGGATAGAAAATAATGTAATTTGAAATGTTCCCTGTATGTATTTTAAATTAAATATACAGATGACAAATACTTAAGTAGTCTTATAGGTCTAAGAGACATGTTCAAGAACTTAGGACATGCCTCAAGGGTCTACGGCGATTGTCACGTGTGAATTCTACGGGAGAGGACATGACAGAAAATACATGCTAGATGACACCAAACAAGGAAACACAATACCATCCATTTGTATGATTGTTAATGTGAAATACAAATTATGCCAATACCAAGCAGTTGCAAACAAACCAAATAGTTGACATCACCCAAAACATTGTAAAAACAATCTCTAAGAAGGCAATTGAAAACAATAAGCAAGAAAGTGAAACACTTACTTCGACTCTTCCCATGGTCAGTAAGACCTGATCTATAGGTACCAACTCGAGGGAATTGCTTTTGGAATAATTTAGGGATAAATGCATACATAAGATTAACTATTTAATATATATTGAGAATCTCATATGTCAAAATTCAGTCACAATGGTCAATACATTCAATCAAGAATGCCCAAAAAATAAGAATTATGTGAAAATTATTTTATAAAAATGAATAGTATATTCAGACATCTATTTGTCTTACCAAAGACAATTACATATATCTTATTACAGACAATTATCTATCTTGAACCCAAACCCTCACTGTTTTATCACCATTTAGGCCAGCAAAAGCAATTTTGTTTTCACTGGGGTGACAAGTTACAGAAATCACAGTATCAATGTGGCTTTCAAGCTTTTGAATCATAGTTTTTGCTGCAGATCCTGTAAGTAAACACACTTGTCCTCTGATCCACTGACAATATACTTCTCATCAGTTATTGAGAAAGTACATGTGATACAATATACTTTGTTGGTGTGACTTGTAAAGATTTTCAAGAACTTCTCAGTCAAATAATCCCACTTCAACACTCAAGAAAAGAAAAGGGGAAAATATATGAAACACCATATACAAACTCATTGAACCATTTATTATATGATTAAAGGCATTTAAACCCTTTGTCCACTGCATTAAATAAGTGAAAAAGGAAAAAAAAAAACAATGAGGCATTTAATAGAAAACACAAACTCTCACAAATGAAATTTCATCTTCTTAGTTACATAGTTATTGTAATACGTGGTCCATGAGAAAGAAAGCAAAAGAATGAAGCATGCAGCTTACCAACTGCATGTTTTCCATTCAAATTGATTTCATAAGTGGGTTTATATATATATATATATATATAATTAAAATATATGTTGTTTCAAGGAAATCAAATTTTGAAATTAAACAAAATAGAAGCAAACTGAGAGCAAAGAAGAAAAAGGAAGAAAGGAAAAAGAAAAGAAAAAGAAAAGAGAACAAGAAAAAAGAGAAGAAAATTTGTAAATGGACAAAAGAAAAAGTTACAGGAAATATATTTGGAAGTAAAAAATATATCCAAAAAGTTTGTGCGTGATATAATTATGAAATTAAAATAATTATATTTTTATATTTTAATATGTTTAAGATTTTGAATCAGTTTTAATAGTTAATTTTTGAATCATGTGTGTCCAAGAGCGAGTGTGGCGGTAAAAAATTTAGGAGACCCTACCACCTGATCAACAGACTGTGAGTGGATACTTTTAATTTGTTATATATATTTAGTACAATAAATTATATCATAATTGAATTTCATGTGATTGCAATTGTTCACGTGCATAACAGTTTAATAGAAAATGACATTTTTAAATATTTATATCATACGTTTGATGTAAAAATTATTTGTGAGATAGTATGCTATGTGAATATGAATGTAATTATGATTATATTTATAAAACTCTGATGAGAATACGAGATAGCGAGGTATGATATATTTATGAGATCCTGACGAGAATACGAGATAGCGAGGTATGATATATTTATGAGATCCTGACGAGAATACAAGATTGCGAGGTATATATATTTATGCAATCCTTGCAAGAATACAAAGCCGCAGGGTATGATATGATTTTTCTGTTTAGGCAAAAGTTTTCTGTTAAGCATGATATGTTTCTTTGAGTACTTGTTTGATGTAAATCAAATTAATTGTACTATGATATATGTTCAGTAAATGATTGGTGCTAAATTTATGCATTATTTAAGAAATTTCACCAATTTTTATAAAATATATATATATATATATATATTCTTATGAATTATATCCACTTACTAAGCCATAAACTTATTTTTTTCTTATTTTTTCCAGGTTATGCATAATTCATGCAATGTACAATTTTGACACTTGAGATTGGGACCATTAACCGCATATTGCATGAGTCACCTTTAAGCATATCATGTTAATATATATATATATATATATAACAAATAAATATGTGTGTGCATGTAATACAAGTGATGTGTATATGTTATGGCAAAGCACGAAACCTTGATGTATAACAATAATGGAGACCTGAAGCCGTTTATGTTTACTTAATGAATTTTTATTAAGTAAAATTATAGAATAACTATACAAAAGCAAAGCATAATAGTACATGTATTTAACATGAATGATTCACGCCGGACTTAAAAAAGGGAACGGAGCGGGTCGTGACATTTATAACTATCCCAAAATGATTAAGATCTTCTTAATATACACATTTTTTCTCATTAACTATCAACCAAATGATTGTTTTATGTTGATATTGGTTTCTTGGCTGCCAGATGTCAACAAACATCTTCTTTCTCAGATCCTTGGACTCCTGTAAAACAAAGCCTTATCAAAGGTGTCAATGACCAACGAAAATTTTTCGATACTCAAGCTAAAAATGTGTTAATCTTCTAAAAGGCCTCTAAAATATACAATAGTATTTAAACAAGAGAAATTATAGAACGAGTTGAGTTAACAGTATTTGGAATTCTTTTGGCAACATAACAACTAAGTTGATCTCTCTCCCTTTTTTCCTGTGAATGGATCTTGCCTGTTATAAGCCACAATTAAGCAGTCGTTGGATATGGCCTGGTGATAACCGCCCCTTAATACTGGGTGGCTACTCAGGTTGGGCAGTTGAATAACAGTTGAGCAGTTATGAGCTCAAGTATTCCCCCGAGTAATGGGCGGTTATGTGAGGGACGCGACATTCCAACTGCCTTCATTTCTTCGGGTCCTCAGATTTTGTATGTATTCTCAAACAGTCACCATGTCTTCGGGTCTACAATATAGTGACATCCTCAATTCCCATAGGGTAATGGGAAAATGGGTAAGGATGGATGCCCTGTCTTGAGGTAAGCGAGTTATGGGGAAACATTTTCAAAAACAAATAATTGTCTTATAATTGTTTTCACAAGCAAAGAATTGTATACGAATTCCAAATGAAACGGACCCTAAATTACACAATCTACTTCTAACAACTCAGAAATAGCAGAAGTTTTATATTCAGCTGAAAGTTGTCAATCTCAAATTTCTAAACCTTTCATTCCTTATTTGCAGTATTTTTAGCAAGCAGAACAATAAGAAATTGCTATTGAATAGAACGGTTAATCAAAAATTGAATACACGAAAACTAAAGAGAGTGCCATCGAGAGTGGCTACGAGAATGAGCTTACCACTGGGAGAAAATTTGGCAAAGAACACGGAAGGATACCTATCATCAATGAGAGTCTTCAAGCAAGCGCCTTCACCAGCGTCCCAAATTTTACAAGTTCCATCGTGACTTCCCCACACTATTGAGTGAACCGTCCCTATTAAAACGCAGTGATGTAACCGCATGGAATGCGCCAGGATCATGCGCGTACACTTCCCCGTCTTCACCTCCCAAATATGAATTGTTTCAATGAACGAACCCGACACGATCAGATTAGACAGCGGATTAAAATTCACACAGAAGATAAAGTCGGAGTGGCCACGGAGGGTCTTGAGGCAGTCAAATGGAGCGCGTGCGTCCCAGAAGAGTAGGGTGCGATCATCGGAGGCTGAGCAGATGTAGTGGGAGTCGAAAGACCAGGCGAGGTCTGATACACATTCGTAGTGGCCAACAAGACGGTGCACAAGGTAGAATGTCGAAGCTGACCATATTATTTGCGTTTTGTCGAGAGAAGCCAATGCCAGGAGACTTCCGTCTTAGGAAAATTTAACGCAAGAGACGGCGCGACTGTGGGCCGTCGAGGTTTTTAAATGACGGTAGGGGGCAGTTGCCATTGATTGTCGGGAAGTGCCAATTACTTCAGGAGTTGGGCCTAAATTCAACAAATCATCAATCCGTTACCCATGAGGTAAATCATGCGGTTAATTTGATGGTTCCCACGCAAGCTATTATGTTTAAACAGTTAAAAAGTATCCCGCACAATTAAAATGACTATATAATATGATATTTTATTTTGTTTTACGTCTTCCGACAAGAATTTCGATGTCGTCAAATTGTGATCGAGCAATATAGAAAACCAAGTATGAGTTACCTGCAGATCGAGCAATGCTATACCTGCA
>JAXCLQ010036310.1:0-11207 GCA_035584115.1 Cedrela odorata | reverse complement strand
AATGATATCCAGGCAATTCGCTTTTCTGGCATGTAATTTACAATTATGGTAGATGAATAACAAAACAAAGGTCGTTGTTGACAATTGCTACAGATTATTCCAGAGAATCAACATCCTCGAGATTGACGTGCAGATAAATGAACTAAAAAGGAGAGAGAACAGGGGGGAAAAAAGATCTCCATAAACTTTTACACTTGTATCTTCAGAAAGTAAGGAAAGGAAGGTCCTGCTTTAACGACCAACGTGGGAGACTACTGCAACAGTGGGACTTCCATACTCCACAGGTATTAAGTATAGCAGATACAGGTGAGATGCCCATAATTAACAATTCAATTTGCCATCTCACTCTTCAATCCAGCTTGCGATTTATGTAAACCCTACTCCCTAATATTCCTGGGATAGTCAAGTAAATGTTAGGGAATAAAGAAGGTTGGATCAAATCCCTTCAATAACGGAGAGGAAAGGACAGACAAGCAAGCAATTCACTGAAAACATGATAGGAACAAGAAGCATAATCATTCTGTTTCATAGGAGGAATGTACAAACACCCTATCCGCACACAAATTGCTCATGTTCCATATGCAGCATATCAGCTAATGGTATAAATAACATATCTCTTCTGTTTCCCCGTGAGCCATTAGAAATGTAAAAATATTTTTGTTTTGTGCTGGTGGGAGGGGCCATATGATAAACTTCATTGGAGAAAAGAAGATACTTAATTCCATACAGCTAAAGTATCAAAATTTAGCACTAAAACAAATCACAGCATAACTGTTTCTGGATTCCCAACAAGGAGAAAGAGAATAATACCTAATCCATTGGGTGGCCACAAAAGTACCAATAGGCCATTCTTTGGTAGCTCACTTAAATAGCCAGAAAGTCCACTTCATCTGAGCTTTCCTCAAAAATTACATAACCAGAATCTTGACCCTCCTCATTCCCACTACCCTGATCACTATTGTAGCTGCTTTCTGAAGAACTCATAAGCAATGATCCATCTGATGCATGACTGCTCAACTGAGATGACAAGCTAACCTCACTATGGAACTCACTGTCAACCATTTGCTCAATGTCAAAGAAACTGCAAACCCCATGATCCAAAACAGTGGCAAATGTTATTCTCGCTACCATATTTCCTATTTCTCTCAGAGAAAGTGCAGAAAATGAAGTTTTAAGTTGCAACCATAAAACTGGTATAACAAACAAACCTTCCTTCTGATGGAAACTCCGCCAGCACACAGATATCGGGTCTTTCTTCTGAGACCTCCTTTAAAGGAATGATCCTGCACAACATGCACCAAAATTTGATATTGAACAATGAAGTTATAACAGCCTAGTTAATCCAGAGGAACAAACATTACCTCGAACTGAAACATCTATCATACCAGTCACCTTCAGAAGCTAAACCTTCCCTATTGGATATGTCCTGCAAGAAGGCCAGAACAAAAGTGAGAACCAACAAAAAGAATAAATACATGTCTAAAAATTATCTATCTACCCACAAGATGTCGAAGGAACTTGAAATCTCCTGCAAGAACTGCTGTTAACAACCGAGCAACTTCCACCTGCATATGACAATTAGGAGTTCAAAGTGGAGGAAATTATTTTTTTTTTTTTTGTTTGAGGGGAGAGAGACTGAAAACCAAACCTCTTTAAGATGCATGCAATCTCGTAAAATCAAAATCTCTAGCAGATTCCCCACCGTCCCACTTCCAAGATTCCTAACATCAAAGAAATTTTTAACAGGAAAACTTTATGAGGTGGTGAAATTAAGAGGAATGCTGCATGTAAATGAGACAAAAAGGATTCTCAGCAGGTATAGTCCATAGAATTTTCACAGACCTTAAAAATGTTCCAGTAATTGAGTATGATGTTGAAAAATCAACATATTTTAGCTTACGAAATCCCTGAAAGAGTAACCAGAAAGATTGAGTCTAGCTCAAGAACATATGTGCACCATCCCCCTGCCCCAAAAGAAAATAAAAATTGCAGGGTTCTCTATACTCAGAACCAGATTTTTTGTAGAAAACACAGGCCAGATAAACACACCCAACCTCAGTTCCAAGATTGAAGTAAAAAATTAGAAATACCATAACAGTTGAACATAATAGTCTACACACACACACACACACACACACACACGCAAAGTACTTTGTCAAAGCAATGACTTCAGAACCTTTACCTTCGTTTAAATCAGGATAAAAACCTACTTATAAACTTGTTAGAGATCATATACTAGATTAATATAACCTGATAAAATCAACATCCTCCCATATATATATATATAAACAAGATCATATATCAGAAACAAGAAAACTTGATACACCAACCCGAACAATAAAGTTAATATTTGACTTTGATACCAAACTGTTGCATGGATCAGATTACTACAGTTTAAGTTACTCATATACACCTCACATATAGAGAAGCATGCATGTATGACTACCAGTGTATCAAATACTCGATGTTCAGACCACAAAGATGTGAAGTTTCAACCATGAATCCATTTAAATGAACTATAGACGTATCATTTTTAGTTAATATGAAGACTCCCCATAAACAGTTGGAATTTAACAGGGTTTTATCAACTAGCAGACTCGTCTAAAACATCCATTCTAGCCATATGTACTTGCTTTTTATAGGATATGACACAAGTGCTGGACAACATCCGAATATATAGAGCATTACGCAAGCAGAAATTAAGTCTTTCCTTGTGAAAGAAAATGAGAATATAGATTTTTCCTATAGTTTCATCTTGAGTTGCTCAGAAACATTTCAGAAAATGAAAGATATAGTAGACAAACCTTGACATAGTTAAAAAGATGAAAGTACCTCATTTGCCTAGAAACGTACCTTGATAAGTATGCGAATTTTATAATCTGGCAGCTTAAAACCTCTAAGGGCCAAAGAAGTTAGATGTGGACAATTGTTCACAAAATCAACACAGGTTGGCGATTTCAGACTGTCATCTCTTCCTAATATTAAACATAAGCATAGTAAGCAAAAAAATTATGAGCACCAAACAGGAAATACTCATGAAGAAAATACTGCACCTGTTTTTGAAGACTCAAAGAACAATCGCTCTATCAAAGGACAGCTCATGCTCACTGACATCAATGTCTGCCTCAATTCAACATGACTACTCCAAAAATTAAAAGGAAAAGAAAAAGATCAGTTACTGGATGAAAACAAAAAGAAGAGGCTTGGAAAGGCATTAAGAAGGTGACACACAGACCAGACTAATGCCAAATCAAAAAGGTTGCAAACGCAAAGTCATGCCAAATTAAAGAGTTACAAATATAAAGGCCATAAAAAAACAAATTTAAAGATTAGAAGAAGAGTCAGAGGAACAAAGGTGGACCATTTAATTGAAACCAGAAGGTCCATAGAAAATCATATCTTCTAACAGAAATCTTAAAAGAAAAATAGAAAATAATAAAATAAATGAAACAAGAGGAGCAAAAGCATAATGCATCAATGAACCGTCAAAAGGAGTATTAAAGAAAACTTCCTTCAGATAACCACAATGATGCATATGTTAAGCATTCAGTTACGAATATCTCAACACCTATACACAAACTAATTAACAATGCACACCTACATGCCATATGCTGCTTATTGTAGCTTCTAGCAGCCTAAACCATGCTTGTTATCATCTTCATATGTTCTCAAACAGAAGAAAGTGGAAAGTAGCAAAACCCAGTCCAAAGAAACTTACAGGCCAACAATTTCCAGATCAAGGAGAGATGGGCAGGCTGATAATGCCATACATAGCGATCCATTATCCATTCTTTCAATGTTGTAAAGGTGCAACCTTCTCAGATGTGACCTTCAATTATGAAAAAGAAAATATTGAGAACAAAACAAATATGTATCAAACTAACAAGTCACTTGTACTAGAACATACCCAGCAGCGCTACTTTCCCCACTTAATGGGTTTAAGCACGATCTTGTAAGAATGAATGACTCTTTCCCTTGTCTAGTTTTTTTATCATTCCAAGAGAAACTTGATACATCTACAGAATTCCTGATGGTATAAACCAATGACTGACAGGACCAAGGAGATGCAGTTGGACCTGGAACCATCCCAAGCTTAAGAGACCTGTACATCATTCAAGAGAGTCAGGGTAGAATATCACAGAGAAGAAAACAAATGTATCACCACCATTTACATTTATATAGTCATTCGTGAATGGATACTCAAGTGACGACAAATTTTAAGAGTGCTTTCGGGCTAACTTCTAATTAATTAAATAAAGTAAGAGGATTTCAAAAGATCATCATACAACAGAATTGTCACTATCATCCTATTCTTTAAGAAATGGCTTGTGAACTGAAGTGGCACTGGTGTGCACAAATATACCAGAAATTGTTTTTCTATGCTTTTCTTTCTTTTTTCCTTTTTTGCCAATAGGAAAAGAAGATTGCTGGTGGAAATGAAGTAATCTGAAAACACTGGTGGCAATTTGGCAGGTAATCAAGTAACGCAAACATAGTGTATATGAAGTTGGAGGGGAAACTAGTTGAGCACCCATAACTAGTGCAAGAACTAGACCATAACTCGAGCAATAAATACATAAAATCGACACCAAGCCATGGAGACAATTCACAACAAAGCATATGGAACTGATAAGTTCATAGACTTAAAGGTTACACACGAGCCAGCGGAGCCGGGAAAAAACAAAATTAAGGGATCAGGATTAAAAGAAAACAAAAGTTTCTTTAACAAAAATAATTCTTACTGAAGAGATTTTCCAGCTCGGTGGATCATTGTAGACACAACAGCATTATTGACCTTCGGAACAACCGTTCTCAAATCAATATTAGCATAACACGAGGGATCCATCGCACACTTGTTAAACATCGAACAAGTAGCTGCCGCATAGCACAAGCTTTGAGTATCAAGCATAGAAAACAACTGCACATCACAAAATGATTTCAAAAGCTCTTCTTAGTTCATTAAAACAGATTACTCTCCTTTTAATTTACACTATAACTTCAATTGAAGAACATTTCAACCAAATCAATCAAGCAAATAACAGAGCGTACTTTGATGGTGAGATCAGGAGGGAGGGCCCACGCGACGGAATTGTGATGGGAGGCGCGTTTTCTGGCGGAGCGTTTGGCAGATTCTAGAAGGAGGGAGCCCAATTTGATGGCTCGATCGATTAGAAGTGACTGATCCGCATCGCCAGGCGTAGCGTCGAGGAGTCTGTCGAAGGAGACGGCGATGGAGAGAGAGGGAGAGTCGGCCATGTCGAGAAGCGTTTCTAGAAGATTGTCCATTGAAGGATTGTGTTTTGTGTTGGAGCTTTGGGAGGTTGAAGAAGGGCAGAGGCGCTTTGCCATTGATGATGATGATGCTGATGCTGATGTTGAGGCGTGCAGGAGGAGGGTATCCATAGTGGGTGGACGTGAGAGATTGGATGGGAGTTTTTGTGTTAAGAGAGTGTGTGTGTGAGAGAGACAGAGAGTACGGACAAGAAGTTTGGTGACACGTGTCTGTATACGTGGAGGCATATGGCTTTGCGCATATCAGTGGATCGCCGGCATGTACTACTTGAGGCGAGTTTATAACATATTCTTTCTTTAGAATTATTTAAAATGTATTGATTAAACAATTAATTCATAATGATATGTTTTTGTTTATTTATAATATTTAAAATTGATCTATAATAACTATAAAATAAAATTACTTATATACCCATATAATAAATTTGATGAAAGCTTTCTACAAAGAACATTATTGATAATTTCCAAACAAAGAGTTTCTCTAATATTTGAAAATATAGCATAGATGATGTCAACTAAATAGAGTTCATTTAAAATTTTAGCCCAATTCACAAATTCCTCAATAATTTTAATTGAAATTATAAAATTTAAACGAAACAACCCCTAACCCAAGTTTTTGTTTTGTTTGCCTAAGTAAAATGAAAAGAGAAAGAGAAAATAAAGAGAAGAGAGAGAAGAGAAAAGAACAAGGAATTTTGAATAAGCACATTTACATGTGGATCTATTAAATATATTGATTATATCAAGTTTGTTGATATTGGTTTATGCAAAGATGAATTATATTATCAAAACTAAGTGTTAATTTTTGTTGAATTGTCCAAAAATCTTATCTTCACTAGTAATTAGTTTTCATTATTGTTAAAGCAAGTAATGTTAGCAAACTAGTGCAAATACGTGATTTTTATAATAATACGTGAAAAATTTACAAAGAAAATATAGATTTAAAAAAATAGTGTTAACTTGTGAAATTTTCAGTATTTAAAATTTTTTCATAAGTTCCTTGACAATTTCAAATTATCGAGGGATTTCAGTATAATTGAAAATCATTTAATGAATTTTATCAATAGTATATGAAATGAATTGAAATTCCTCAATAATTTAGTAATTGTCAAGGGATATATATGAATTAAACTAAAATCCTTCCACAATTTTAAAATCGTCAAGGAATTTCAATTTTGCACTAAATTTTTTCGATTTTTATAAGATTTTAAACAATATCACTGTTTTGGAATTTTTCACATTGACTATATTGGTTGTGTTTTATCCTTGATTGTAGCTTATATGAGTATATTTAATAATTGTCTATGAGGGATTATGGAATAGATCATTGAACGGTAGTAAAATATATAACAATGGTGATACCTTTTGTAAAACCTGCATATTATTATATATTAGTATTAAATTTTTTTTTATAAGAATTTTATGAATCAATATTTTTGTGGGTTATTATTATGGGTTTGACTTATTTAATAATAATGGTCTATAATAAGGTTTTATTATTTTATTTAATATTAAACTTTCCTAAACCACAAAAAAATCTTAAAATATAAATATATTGTTTTCTTTATGAGAATGATTCATCTAATAAAATATACGCTTATTTTAAAGGAGATTAAGATTTTATACAAAAAAATTTGGAGATTGAAGGTAAGTCTTATATATTTATTTATTTTTATGTTAATGATGATTATTAAGAATTTAACATGCAATTGTTGTCAAATTTAATTTTGAGGTCCACCTATAACAATCGCTACAGACTTTCATGATATAATCTTTATACCTTAAATGTATTAAGAGAATCTGTAATACTTTCTTATTCATAACCAAAATATGAAAACAGTTTATAAATATCAATTCTCATCATTGGGATCATTAATATCAAATAATTG
Source organism: Cedrela odorata (assembly GCA_035584115.1). Taxonomy (NCBI): domain Eukaryota; kingdom Viridiplantae; phylum Streptophyta; class Magnoliopsida; order Sapindales; family Meliaceae; genus Cedrela; species Cedrela odorata. Next base: position 4,026 of record JAXCLQ010036310.1, on the reverse strand, counting down.
ATCCCCATGATTAATTCACCTATAACATGCTCGATTTATATAAATATCAATTTAGAAATCATTTACATATAGATTGAACAAAATAATAAATTCTTACATAAATATTTAGTTACAATATTTTACATATATCCCAGAAAATACATATCCAGTTGACTCAAATTATATATGTGAGTCAAGAAAGAAAAATCTACTAAGAGCATCGTATGCTCTTTACCGCTACCACAAGTTCAGCAAATACTATGGCTCATAACCTAAAAGTTGTAGTAATTATGAGGAGCGAGTATACAACTATACTCAATAAATAAATATATACATACATATATACATACATGCACGCACATTTTCAAATTCTCAGATATTAGAATTTCATTAATATCATGCTTGAAAATACATATATACATTTTTATTTACAACAGATGACTGTAAAACAAATTATAGGTTTACATTTAATTTAAACAATCAAACTAGACTAGTCATACTTTCTCGACCTCTACCTTGGCCGAGGTAACGTTAAAATCTATTAGTGATCCTTTTATACATAAAAATCATATGCAATGAATACTTATAAAATATAAAACTATTTTTTCTGACATTGTAAAATTATTTATTTTATATAAAACATGCTTTTATAAAATTAACTGCTCGTTTCACTGATATTGGTCCCAAGTAGTCACTTGGTAATAAAGTGACTGTTCTCATCATATTCGTCAAATCCTTGAAATCCCTATCAAGTTACCAAGATATTTCATAGGGTTTTTATAACAGCATATATGTGCTCGGCACATAGTGGGCTTACCATAGTTTTTTTTCCCTTATACTAGCCTCATTGCTGCTCTACTCACCTATGCGGCCTTTTAATAGGTTTGTCCATAGGCTATCTCCCTGTATATACAGTAAAAAAAACTGGCCCACTGGCCAAACAACAACATTCGGCCTTAACAGCCTTATTACTAATATACATACACTATTTAAAATAATTTATTTCTAAATAATGATTATAAATCATATAAATACAACAGGCTTCCCCAACTGTTTAACATATATATCTAAACAATTTCAAAACTATAGATCAATTAACATATTATCCCAATATCAAGTTTTAATCACGTAATCATATGTTTATTTCTCATTTCACTTTAACAATAGAAAACACTTGTTTAATACACAAATAATACATATATGTATAACACACACGTATATATTTACATAATTCATGTATATAAATTTACTCATTGTAAGAGGAGGGTAATCACTCCCTCTACATGTCCTTGCATCTACTCTGTACTTTACTTGAGTTTTTAGAACCTAATACCATATATGCTTATATTCATAAATTTCAAGATTCCAATAAATTAACAAATATACACTAGATGCAATTGTGTGAAAAACATGTCTAAATTTTCTTGGTTGACACATTACTTCGCGAGGTTTAACTAAGAATGTTATTTATCCGATTTCTAACAATGAAATCCCATGATTATAATTATTCCAAATTTTATATTTTCATCTATAACAAAATGTATACATTCCAAATATTATCCAATATATACATAATCACTATGTACTTTCAATTATACCAAATCATCACACAAAGCTAATTTCCTATGCGACAATCAACGTAAGTCTTTGAGTGAATAGTAACCCTATATTTCAACATGCTCAGAATCTAAAAAATTAAACTTACAATGGTTTAATAGGCTTACCTTTAACCTATAGAAGTTCGTAGCATCTCAAATTGCCAATTAATCGAAAAATCTCCAATTTCTCATCGAAACCTAAATTTCCACACTTACTAGATCTTGCGGTTTCTAACCTAAATTCGATATTATATCGTAGAGAAGAAGGTGAGAAATCATTGGTTAAGCAAGATTGATAGAAAACTTAAAGAATTTGTTTCGATTTTTGAGGAAATCAGAGAGAGACAGTGAGGGAGAGTGTGTTTAGAGAGAGAGAAGAGGAAACGTGAATGAAGAAGACATTGAAATTGATTTCCCCCATGGGTATTTATATAAATGAGTGAAAAAACCGAGTTGTCCTTGGAAATTTTTGAAATTTCCTAATTGTCCTTCAAAATTTTACCCAAATTTGTGTTCTGTCAACCCAAAGGGTTGACACTTTTAGCTAAAGTGTCGACACTTTCATAGAAAGATCGACACTTTTTAAGTCAGTAGGTGTTTGAAATTATTTGAGCAAAAGTATTGATATTTTTGAATAAAGTGTCGATACTTTTAAAAGGGTCGATATTTCTAAATGAAATATCAATACTTTGCATGTTGGGATCCTAGGTCGATACTTTGTTGTAAAGTATCGGCCCATTGATCCCGCTTGTTAATCAGCTAGCGAGACCGCTAAGTGTTTCTGTATAAAACACTATTCTGAAATCATTCTCATGCTAAATTCTAAATCATAACTTCAAATTTATGATATTCATATTATTAAACTTAATTTAAATTTACCTACGCCTCAATAATATGTCAACTAGCCATTTAATTTTGTATATACAAACATGAATGTTATAAATTGTTATGTATGAAGGACAAGGTTTAAAATTATTGTTATGTATGTTTCATAAAATATGATAATTATAAGGATCTATGACCTGTTTTGAGGTGTTTAGGCATGGATTTCTTATAATAATGGATTAATAATTATTGTTTGTGAAGAATGAATTGAAGAAAGAGAAGTTTTGTGGAGTTGATATATGACAATAGATCAGTCTATGAATTTTGTAAAATTATGAGTCATAAATTTGAAAAAAAATTAATTTATATGATAAAATTAGACATCTATATGCTTCTGATGAATTTCGTTTCATTCAAAAATATTAAGTTTTTAATGAATTTCTGAACCCAACCCTATGATTTTGAAAACTGCTCATTTTTGCAAAACGTTTGAATGACGAAATTATTTTAGTTAACCAAATTATCTTCAAAAATTATAAAATTTTATACACTAATTTATAAGGTGTATATTATACCATATTACAATTTTAAGGTGAAATTCTATATTTTCGAATTGTTATGAATTTTTGAATGAATATAACTCACTGTAGAAATCTGTTTGGTATAATATGAAAATTCGAAAGTGAAGTTTATTTAAAATAATTATAGTGTGAATTTAGTCTCAAATATTTTATTGATTTATTGTCTATATGTCTATATTATATCTCCAAAATGATATGATATTTGGACAAGTATTTTATTTTCTAAAAAATCAAATATTGGAAACTAAACAACATATTTATTGCACTGTTAGAATAAGTAAACAAGTTAAAAATATAATAAGAAATAGTTTTATGTGAATTTAGAAGTCAATGTATTTATATGGATTTATATTATGATTCATAACAATTATGCTTTGATTTCATCATAAGGGAATATCATATAAGGTATAAGAAAAATCCTTAAACAATATAAGGTTAGATTTGGTAAATTGAGGAATATTAAGTTGTCAAATAGATCGGATGATTTAAGTGATACAATTAAGTCTAATGAGTTATATTAGATTTTGTGATAGTGCATGCGAGGCTTATAAATATTAATATTTGATATATGTTAAAGTGTTTAAGTTAGTTTGGTTGTGATCGTAAAGAGGGAAGTATACTAGACTTTTTTTTTTTAAAAAAAAAGAATTATAATAAATATATGTATGTGTTTGATCATGTTTTCAAGAATATTTTTCAATTATATATTATTATAAAAATATTGATATTCGCGTTGCTATGTATTATTGTGATTGTAATTGCTTTTAAGTCACGAGCATTAACATCAAAGTATGAACATATACTGTAAACCCTGTTCTTCGAACACAAGGGTAAAATGGTTATTTAAGGATATTCAGTATCACACGTGTAAGATTCAAAATTTATTTGATACATTAACGAGACTTATAAGAACTTAAGTTGATTTAATAAAATAATTAATATGGAAAAATAGTGGTGTGAAATACCCTCAGGTATTGGTTTTATCCCTGACTCTTAGACTGACTAGATTAGTCCACTGGGCCTGACTTTGTAAAATCTTGTAT
>JAXCLQ010036299.1:11383-23805 GCA_035584115.1 Cedrela odorata | reverse complement strand
CACAATAAAATTCCACCCAAGGACATCCAACCTCCTTTCTGAGTTTTCTTCAAAAATTTGTACATGTAATAGGGAGAGAGTGCTTGATATACATGAGGATTCCAGTGCAGGATATTATATAAGCCAATGGCACTGATGCATAGAAGCCATGTTAAAACCACAGGTGCGAACAAGAATCCAACCTTGTGTGTGCCATAATGTTGAAGGGCAAACAGGCCTATCAGTATAACACAAGCAACTGGAACTTCTACATCTGCAAAATTATTGAACTTTGATGAGCATGCTTTTGTGTTTCTTCCTGGCCAATACCAGGGGTCATAATGTCTAAATGAGCTCAGATTTTAAAATAAGTTGGAATTACTGAGTGTTGGGCTTTGACTTGTACATGCCTACTATATTATGCAGCAACTTCCGCCCCACCACACACCAACCAAGCCCATTGCAATAATAACTTACCTGACACAATTGTAGATCTATCTAACAACTCTGAAACATTGAAAGCTTATAGAGACCTGTTGATAAGACATCGGTAATGACTGTCATTAATAGGTTTAGTCACCTCCTTTTCACTGCCCTTGACTCATTAAGACATCGAGGTTGTTTACAAAACTACCACAGATATCTAAACTTCCAATGCAGTTTTCTTATCCTTCCTCCATAACATGTCATATACCCCTTCAGGAGATGAATATATGCACTCTCCAGAAGATTTAGAGGAAGGCAGTAAGCAAATAATGAGACGATAAGACATAAAATGCACTATGAAAATTTTGGAAAAACCTTGACGGAACAAAAGACGAGAACATGAAAGTTGGTAAATTGGACTGCACTAGAAAATAAAAATGTACTCCATTCTAAAATCCAAAGTTCCAGCTAAAAGGGATTCTGGTTAAAACTGTACTCCCAGTAATTTATCAAGAAAAATTACCTTAGAAAACTATGTCATAACAAGCCTTAAACTATCTAAGGATGATTTGTCTATTCATTTTATGTCTTAGCAAACAACAACTAATCAGGTAGAAACAAGGAGAGGGTAAGAATCTTACATTTGTGATGTTCCTTAGACATGGAAAGCTCAAGGCCTGATACTGCAGAAAAAACTGCCCACAATCCCAAATATCAAACAATTAGATAAGTCTTCTTCAGAGGCTAAAAATACCAGATACAAACACAAAACCCAACAAGAAAACCCTATGATTACCAGAAATTGCTGGCGTGAGCACACCATCACCAATCACCATACAAGTCCCAATCAAAGCCAATACAATCAAAAATCGCTGCAACACCCTATACTTTTCTAAAGTTGATTTCAACTTTGAGCCAAAACTGGTTTTTGGTGCCAAACTACTAATATCCTTCTTGTATTCACTGAGTTCCTCATCAGCCAACTGGCCATTAGGCAGTGAGTTGACTCGGGCGTGTCGACACAACAACGAGTACAAAGCAAAAGTCCCTCCTTCACCATTGTCATCAGCTCTAAGCACTATAAACACATATTTAAGCAAAGGAATCAAAGTTAAAGTCCAAAAAACGAAAGAGAGAACTCCATAAATCTCTTCGTTTGTCTCTGAGTGTTCAATATCTTCAGCGAATGTGCTTTTGTAAACATATAAGGGTGAAGTGCTTAAATCCCCATAGACAACACCAAGACTTTGATATGCTAAAGTTAACACCGTTCTCCATGATTCTTTCTGCAATAAAAACAACAATCTGATTAGAAAAATCAATTGGCTTTGTACAAAAAACTAAAAATCAATGCATATTTGCAACAAAGACAACAAAATAATCATACAACCGAAATAGTTTTTCCTCAAAAACAAAAGTATAAAATTAATGCATATTTGTGAACATAGTCACACAAGTGATTCATTCCGCTACAACGACAAGACTATGATTATGGCAGAAATGAGTTTATTTTGAATACAGTATATAATTACAAATGCATCTGCAACAAAGACTATAATTTGATTATAAAACTGAAATGGATTTTGCTCTAAAAATGAACCAATCAACACATCACATCTCACCTTAACAAGATTTTGATAGACTCCAGTTTCCAGATCCATCGTGGACAGTCTCAAAAGCTCAAAAAATCCATTCTTGCTGAGAAATGAAGAGAATCAAGGTAAACCCATATGCCAAAAGACCCTCCCCAGTTTGTAACTTTGCTGAGAAACTCCAAAGAAATGATTATTTTATTGTTTGTTTGGCGAGTCAATGTAGACAGCAGTTGAACAACCTTCACTGGACACACAGAAAGAAATTAAAAAATTCACAGGTTATGGGCACCTATACTTAAAATCAAGAAATAAAAAAGATTATAATAGCGGAATATTTTGCGTGAGGTTTTTTAAGAGAGAAATACTGACTGAGTTTTGTTTTGTAGTCGATGCCGCAGATTTTCCATTTTAATTTATATATAAAAAAGGTAATATTTTAATTGAAGACAGATCTTCTCCACTTGGCTCCGAATTGACAAATGTTGCACTGAAATTTACCAGGCAAGAGTTATCTATCTAACTCGCTGAAACTGACGGATCTTGCTGTCTATCAGTCTTTCAGCTTTTCCTTAAAAGTTTTCACCAGTCTAAACTACTTGATAACTCCTCTGTTTCTTTTTAATTACACCCATGAAAAAGAGAAATATTTACTTAAATTTGGTTGGATTTTCAACTTTGGGTAAAAGTAAAACTCATAAAAGCTTTACCAATTTAACTTTCCAGCCCTTCCCAATTCCCATTCCCATTGTTTGTTAATTTTGAGAATGAAAAGAAAAAGAGAAAAGAAGGACGGCAACCCATTGATAAGAGCATTGTCGGTTCATATAATTGAAGCTTTATATAAAGTGATAATAATGTACATATACATATATATATATAACCAGCTTTGTTAAGCAGAGATTAATTATGCAAATTGATGAATTATTTAGTCAAACTTGTGATGCCTTTTCATAGAATGAATAAAGTTGAGTTGACTCTTCTTTGTTGTTAAATGTGTGGTAGGATGTCATTACCATAAATAAATAACTTCATATTAAAGCTTGCCGCCATCCATGTTTTTCTCATTTCTGTCCCTTTTTTCAGAAATGAATATTTCATTTTTGTGCTTGCTTTGGATGGATATATATATTTCAGTCAGTCACTGTCTTTCTTTGTTGGCTATAATACTGTTCATTCCATGTAAGGGAAGGCAACGGGAAGGGGTCTGAATGTTGTTTTTTGCCAAGTAACCCCAGCTGTCCTTTCTCTTCATGAGAATCCAGCCAATTATTTTTTCTGTACTAATTTATGAATATTTATACATTGTACTTGTTTTAAACTGAATTAATCAATTTGACCTGTTGTTGCTGGTAATGTTAACATATATATATAATTGATAAAAATATCTGAATGAATAAAGGTTGTTGAGGAGAAAGGATAAGTCTGGAGACAAATCTATCACTATCTTTTACTTACTTGCTTACACGACAACGTCGAAGAGAAATCATCTACAGTCTTCCTCCAGCTGCCACTGCTACTAACCTCAACTTTTTGCCCTACTTTCCATCGACTTTTCTCCTTAATTTCCATCAAATTGGGCAAGGTTTTGGTTTGCTGTATGATGATGATCTTTATTATTTGGCTGAATTGAATGGTCGATTGAATCATTCATTCGTATCCCTTATAAAGATTCCTTTCCTTTTGCTTATATCTTTTCTTTGCTCATATCCTTTATTAAATCTTCTTTATTTGTATCCACTTAAAACTTTTATATGTGTACAATTGCTTTGTTAAATAAAAAAGTAAATTGTTACATGATCATAACATATAAGTATTGCATGATCATAATTGTTAGGGTTTTAAGTGTTATCAAGTAGTCGTGATTGGCTTTGAGATGATTGTAAAGAGAAGCGAAACAAACAAACGAATTTAATCAAAACCTTACTAATTATCATATGTACATCCCATCTCATTCCAATGGAATGAATAAACAAAAACTACACGTGTTTCATGCATGCAAGTGTAAGTGTAAGATGGATCTTCTTCAAGTTCAAGTTCAAGTTCAAGTTCAAATCAGAAGAATAAAAGATGGCAGCAGCTTGGAAACATCAGTCAACACGCATCCCAAAGAAAGAAAGGATGAATGGAAAGATATAATTAAATAAAGAAATCGATTAATTAAGGGAGCATTGCAGATGCAGATACAGATGCAGGCGTCATTTCATGCGTGGCGTGGGAGAAGATGGTTAGAATGGCCAAATATATTCTACACAGCAGCATGCTGTAATTGTTAGGTCCTCGTCATTCCTAATTAATTAAACTACACCGACCATTTAATTAATAATCTATTGTGCCTGCAACTTGACCTAATTTTAAACAGTAAAGCCGTCGCTGGCCATTCATTATCATGAACCAACCAACCAGCCAATCAACCACATATACATATACATATACTATGTATATATAATCTCTTGGTATGTTTATATTAATAGAAACCATGACTAGTTAGGGCAAACCTGGATACTAACTACACACAGCATGTCGAGAGTGAATATCTCACAGAGAAAACGATCGACGTGGTCTTAAAATACAACTTGAGAGTTTCACCAGGCAAGGCCATAGCTGTTACTTCCGATGGCTGTTGTGCTCGTGCTCTCATCTTTGCCAGTGTCCCCATTTCATTTCATTTTCAATCCCTGTTTAATTATAAAAATAAAAAGATGTTTCAGATCACTTAAAATTTATTCTTTAAATTAAACAAGTGGCGTTTAGTGGCTTGGATTTGGACCCAATACTCAATACTCTTCGTGGTCCTATTTTTTTGGTGATGATGATGATGATGATGCCTACATCTACTACTTCTACAATCTTCTTGGCCATTGAAGACATATTTATAAACCAATCCTTCATTTTAAAATTAGATAATTTTAACCCTTTCTGGATACCCAACGAATCAATGATTGACACCTCTAATTGTTTATTCATGTTCATATAAATAAACCTCTCATGGGAAAATTGCATGGAATATTGGTGTTCAATTATATTATGTTAGTGATTATTATTGGGATAATAGCATCTAGATCTCTTATTGTTTGTAGTTTAACAAATAAAAGCATTATTTTTATATTTTCATCGAATAAGTCCTCAATATTATTCCTAATGAACTACTCAAATTATCGTTTGTAGATTTGAACTGAATTTGTAATAGTCATTTGATAAAGAGTCAGGGACTTATTTTATATAATTGAGTAAATTATGTCTTTATTTATAAAAACTGGAATGTTCTTATCCCTGTTATTATTGATGGCATCTAAATGTCCATGATATGGACATGTTATATCTCTTCCTAGTTGCATATTTATCTATACATCTTAAAGGAATGGCAGCATATTGATGCTGATATATAAAAAGAGAATCTAGTCCATGAGGGTTAAGGAAGGCCAATCAATGATGCTGCTTTTGGCACTTGCTTTCAAGTTTCAATTACCCGAATGGAATTTGACTCAGCAATCAGCTTTAAAGTTGTAAAAAATTACTATAACAAGTGAAAAAACTTTGGGAGAAATGAGCAGTGAAGATAAAATTATTTGAAGGAAAATTCATTATAACTACCAGCACTTTTGGTAAAGAGAAAAGGGAAGTAAACCATGAATATGATGCCTGCTCTGCTTTCGCGCTTGCCTTCCAAGGCCAGACGAGAAAAAATGGCCCAATTAATGACTAACTGCTTCCACCCCATTATTTTTCAAATAGTTGTTCAGAAACAGTGGTCCTTGTAAGAAAAGTTATCACCAATTGACCAGCCATTTCAAACAAACATTAAGTTGTAGGCTGGCTTTAGCATGAAGCTTCAAACTTGATGAGAGGCGTAGAAAATAATATCTTAGTTGATGTTGCAAGGAAAATGGAAAGGAAATGTGGATTTTAATTGCTAAAATTGCCCAATTCAGTTTCTTAATGTTCTCAGGTTGCAGGTGTATTGGTATAACATGATGTAGATTATCAAATGATAAAAGTGAATCAATAAAATATTTATCAAGAATGTTTTTTCTTTCCTTCCATGAAATATTTATCAAGGTATCAACATAGAGCCCAAATAGGCGGCAAGTATATCATAAAATGGGAATAACCCAACAGGTGACAAACAAATCAGACCATATATGTCATCCCAACTTGCAGGATGTTCATGTGAGGTACACTCATATTTGCAGCACCTGCCCTACAGTTCCTCCTTAAGAATGCATAGAAGTAGTTTATAACCAGTTTCTTGAGGAAAAAAGAATTCTTTTTCGCTCTAACATCCCCGTGTGCAAGCAAATATGTAAATCCAGATTCCATTGCTTCTCGAAGACTGAAAGCTCATATTCTAGACTTGGGTCTTCATCCCCGGCCATGACGCTAGATGGTAATGCTGAGACAGTTTCTTCTGCGGCAGATGTTCCTGCTTCTTCAAATCTCCTAGCATGCATGAGTGGAATTTTAAGCTCCTCAGTCCCATAATTATCTAAAGCTTCAGGATCCCTCGAGCTCACTGAAACACTATCAAAATCTGACTCCAATAAATTTCTTTCCAGGGCAAGATCTTCAGCCTCCCTTCTCAGAAACTTCACAAGACTTCCAACTAAAAGTTGCTCAAATACATGATGATCTTCCTTCCGGACATCTTTGTAACCATAACGAGCAACACACCGGAACATATGGTAGTCTTTTGGGCCAACTCTACGAAACAGAAACCTTTCTTCATGAGGGACCACTGGAACAGGGACATATTTGATGCAAACAAAAACTATTGTGGACTGGATTGCTGGAAGGCTAAGCAGGAACTGCCCAAAAATTGAGGGAATACCTTGGACAAGTTCATTATATAACAATCCAATTCCTGGGACTCTTACAGTCCCAAGGGTTGAGCCAAGATCAAGCAAGAAGTCCATGGATATCTTCTCCCTGACCTCACTCTGGTACTTCAACACACTCCCATAGTTCCAAGTGTACATAACACATAGAAAGAAAGTAGCAAAAGCAAGTGGAAGCCAACCACCATCCGCGAATTTTGATAGAACTGCAGACATATAGATGAGCTCTACTGATCCAAAAACAAGTGGGAAACATAACACCAGCAATAAGTTGGTCTGCCAAATTAGGAGCATCACAATTGTCACCAAGGTGGTGCTCACTAACATGACACCAACTTCAGCTATGCCTGCAAGAACAATTTAAATTACATAAGCAAGAAGTTATCATAACAGTGTGAGTGCGGGTAGTTGTTAGTTCGTTCCACTCATTAAACAAATCAGAATGCTTCGTGGTGAAAAACTCAAACGTCACTGGCTTCACTCAATGTCAGAGCAAAAGTTCTGGCACTAGGGAAACTATTTGCCCCAGCAACATTACAAAGTTCAGACAGTAACACCACCACCACAGACTTCAATATGTATTAGACTAAAATAAAAATAAAGAAAAGCAAAAGCGTTCAAATGTCCAAGGAAACTGTTACCAGTGAGGGAGAAATTTAGCATATTCCCTATTTTCTAAAAGTATTAAAAGGCTCCAGAATTTTAGAAATTATAGAACACTTATTTGCAATATTCCTTATATTTGCGAAAGTTCTCAATATAAAGACCTAGGGGTGCTAAAAAAAATAAGGTGCGCCAAACACATTAAAAACCTATAACTTCTGAAAGCACCCAAAAAGAAAAAAAAAATAATAATAAAGTGATATATACTAAGAGAAGGATACTTAACCATATGCATTGGCAATGTCTGTAGTGCTCTGAAATATGGAAACTACAATGATGCACATGATCATTAAAAACCAATTGATTACAGGGATGTAAATTTGGCCCATTCGCTTCTTTGAGGTGTGAACTATCTTCATCCTTGGGAAGCATCCAAGAGCCATAGATTGCTTGACACATGAAAATGTAGCAGATATCATAGCTTGGCTAGCAATCATGGCAGCAAGGGTGGCTATTACGAAGACCGGCCAAAAAAGACTCCCTGTTTGTTCAAAATTTAGGAACTCAAGAGTCAAAAACACTCTTAATTTAATCTATATTTGCCTAGATTATGATTTGAAACAGCGAGAATTTTAAGCAGTCACAAGATTGGCAAATGTCACCTGGCACAGATTCATAGAATATTTTTTCTGCAGATTGAGGGTATTTCATCAGATAAGCAGCTTGGCCCATATAAGCCAAGAGAAGACAGGGGAACACAACACAGGTGAAAGCAATCTGCAAGAGTGGTGAAGAATATTTCAAGAGGCTTTTTAGAAAAGAAAATCCATGAAGAATTAGACTTTTAAGTAATGTAGAAGCAAACCTGTATGGCTCGTACAGAGAAATGACCTAGATCAGCAAACATTGCTTCAGCCCCTGAAATGACATATAAGACATGTTCAATAACTAAACTGGAGCCTTTTCTTCAATTAAGCAGGGTAACCACAACTTATTTATGTTATATAAAGGAACACTTTCTTATCAAGTATTCAGGCAAAATCTCAAGGTAATTAACTCAGGCTCAGCTAAAATCATAGATTAAACAAAACTTTCAAACATTTTATGCAATAGCAGGATCACATTATCCTCCTTATCACATTTGCAGCTATGGTGTGTCAGTAACACCCTAGAGGATTACATGAAGAGAAGTTGGTAGTAAGAACTATCAGAAAGACAAAGTGGTCTAGCCTACTTGAAATGGTATCCAGAAGATTATCTTCATCTTGACAAGATCAGGTATAACATTGGCAAGCTAGTACAAGAATATATCAAGCAAATATCGTTAGTTCACTGGCACTGGCACTGCACATGCTTCAGAGGTGAACCATACCTGTAACACACAGAACACAGCCACCAAGAGCTGACCATGCATCTTTGCTGTTCTTTTTGAAGAAAAGATAGATATAAGTTGGATTGAATGCCCTTACAACAGAAATGTCATGCTTAACTAGATTGTAGATTCCAATAGATCCCAATGAGAAGAACCACAAAGCAAGTACAGGAGCAAACATGAAACCCACTTTACCAGTCCCAAACCGCTGTATACTGAACAATCCCACAAGGAGTATGATTGAAACAATAACCAGAGCACCTGCAAATAAATCCATCTGATCAAAAGTCATCCTGTTTAAAATTTAGTCCATGGATGTTGCTACAGCCCTACATGCTACCCGAAAATATGATAGTTTATGGCTAAAAAATTCATCAACTGGATACTTATTAAATAATTCTGTCAGAATATACAGTGAAATCTGAAAACAATACTATTCAATAGATTCATAATTAGAACTGCAAGTACCCCAACCATAGGGATGTGCAGGAAGGGTAGCACGTCTCCATTGTTGTAGATCTGAGGAGAATATTTGCAGAAAGTGATTGGTTCACCAAATGAATATAAGCGACGGGTCTATATATATTCACCAGGACATCCTATAGAAAGAAAATTGTGGGTGGGGGGGCAGGGGGTGGTGGAGGTTTGGGGGCGCGGGTTAAGCGCTCTTTAGTTCATTCCTACATGATCTAGGAAATAAAAAACAATTAGCCATAGATGAGTATAAAGTAGAAAGATACCCACTTGTACCAAATCCAGGAATTTCACCTTGCAGACCACTCACAGCAGACATCACTGCAAGAAGAAAAATAATCATACATCAGTGTAATCTCAGGCAATTTATGTTAAATCATCGCATATCCCATATCTAAATGCCAGTGCACATTGTTGGAAGTCCAGGAGTTACTTCCAAAAATAAACAGTAGAGGACACAATTTTCCAATAATCAACACAACTACATGTCTACATCAAGAGATCTCTTTTGGAAACTAGTGAATAATTGGCTCTGGCAGCAGGCCCTATCAACAAGAAGAAAAGGAACATTAAGAAAATGAAAATCATCACGACAATGAAGATGGTTTTTCCACAAGTATGGTTCCACACTCTTACAGGTGACTTCCACTCCTTTTAACGGTGTAAGCAGTCTTCTATATGAAGAGTGCAGAGATTTGTGATTTATCTTCCCTAACACGCATATTTAAACCTCCAAACCTATGGTAGTGGGCATAATGCTTTTAATTATGCCGGTTAACTACTGTCAGGAGTAACTCAAAAAATTTAAGGTCTCATCTTCATCAGAAACCTTCCCGCTAATTACAATAATACTTGTTGTAACCATCTTTTTGACTCTGAGTTGCTGAGGAGTTTCTTACTTACACGAATTGCTTACAATCTGAACGCTTGAGCAATCATATGCTCCAAATGGAGAGTCAATAATATAAGTTTATTTGGCAATAACACCACATACTATTGTTATTATACCAAATTTAACACTGAGTCATTGCATCTAGTAAAAATTAGATATTCTTTACAACTGCAATCCAGACTATCAGAAATATTTGCATTTTGTAACAAGTTAGTAAGCAACAAGATGTTCATCTCTGTACCTGATATTGCTGGAGTGAGTATTCCATCTCCTATAATCATGGAAGTTCCCATCAGAACCAAAAGCAAGAGAACGGTTTTCAAGGATGATCTTCTTTCCAAAATCTCTTTTATATTTAAAGCCCTTTCCAACTCTGGGGTGGGCAGTTTAAGCCTAAAACTTGAGATCTGTTCATCAGCTGGCTGACGATTTGGCAGCATAATAACCTTTGCATACCTGCTAATCAGAGAGTACAATGCAAATGTTCCTCCTGAAATTGAATTACTGACATATTAACAAAAATTTCGACAAGATAACTCGCAAATAAGGTAGGGAAGAAAAAATGACAACGATAAGAAATTCTTACCTTCTCCGTTATCATTGGCTTTGAGGACTACGAAAACATATTTGGCTAAAGGAATAAGAGTAATTGTGTACATCACAAGTGATAAAGCCCCCAAGACATCAACTTCTGACTGAATAGGCACTTTGCTGAACACATCACTGAAGACATATAGAGGGCTTGTGCCCATGTCACCATACACCACACCAAGTGTTTGAAATGCTAAAGCAAGAGTGTGCCAAACAGAAACATCCTGACTCATTAAAGTAACTTCGTTTAGTAAGCAAAAAAATAAAACATTTATTTGACGTGCAACTTCAGATGCACTGTACCTAGGAGCATTGAATACAAGACGAGCTTTGCAGTTTTTCAACAGCCTAGAAGTCAAGCTTCTTGACAAGGAATGCAAATTACAACAAGGTGAAAATCAAGTGTAAAGATCTCCTACACTTCATGCATACATCACTATATAAGATACTGAAAGTTTTTTATTTTGATATCGTGAAAGTAGGACTTGCTTGCTACATCGTGATTTTGCTTGTGCACAAACTTCAACCATTCATGCTTTTGGATAGTTAATGGTGCTTCCTACCAAAGGTTCACTACTGTTCCAGTTATACAACAATTGGTCAATATCTAAATTTGTAACCATTACACAGTTGAAAACTCAACTTTCTGGGATATGCCTGGCCAGATTAAGAGTCTTGCTCACTAGCACGTGTCTGGTAACTCTTAAACATCAAATACTCACAGATCATTATACACATCGTACATAAACTATTTAAATTCCACAAAAACGAAAATAAGATGATGCTACTCGAATCAATCCACTGTTTTTCCAGTATTCTTGGGGTCAACTCCAGCCCGACTTTCTTGGAAGGTCAAAGGTCAAAATATTAAGATAGAAGCTAACAACTCAAGCTCTCCAATAAAAACCTAGTTATGAAATCTCAGATATAAAATGGCCACAGTTTCACAAAATCCATCGGAATAACAAAGCAACACTTGCACATAATCAAGGATACTGAAAAAGGGTAATCCTGAACAGGTCGTCAAAGAAAAAAATGATAATTAAAAAGTATATATTACCTTGGAGTGGTGGCCAAATGCGCCGGTAATCTCCATTGCTTCAACATCTAAAGAATCATATTTGGGCCTCTTCACGAGCCTCCTCCTCATGGATCCATACCCATCTCTTGCTCCATTTTCTTCAAGCAAAGACCACGGCGGCGTCTCTGAGTCTAATTCGCTTCCGTCAACCCATCTCGACTCACCACCACCACCACCACTACTATGACTACCCAACAATCTCACACTGCTCTCTTCAATCTTATCTTCTTCCTCCATTTCTCCTTCAAAACCCAATTGCAGTTTTCGTTCCAAGTACTTGTTTTTTCAACTTCAATCCTTCTGAGGTTAAGAAGAGATAATCCTGGTGTTGAAAAAATCTAATCTCGGGAAGGGATTGAAGTGAGCTTATTGCAGAACTGTGATTTGTCAAGAGACAACGACATCAACAACCATACCGGCAGGACAGGGCTTATAGTTACGAGGATAAAGTGCCCAATTACGAGACAGACAACGTTTTATCTTCTTCCTATTATTTTTTAAATAATGTAATAACGATTAGGCCCAGACTCACGCTACTTAAATTGGATATTATAATATATTGATCAGCTGTTAATTA
>JAXCLQ010036299.1:0-11283 GCA_035584115.1 Cedrela odorata | reverse complement strand
TAAAAATAATTATATAAGGATGCTTGAACAATTCTATATCATATTATTTATTTTTATTTTTATATTACAAAATAAAATTTTAATTTAAATATTTTTTTTTATCGAAATACCGACTTTTATTCTTTAACAATTTCGATGTGCTAATAGGTCAATCAATTAGTCAAATAATAAAAAGAACAGGGGGACTGGTGCACTAAATTAAAGGAAGAAGGATTTTTATTGGGACGTAATTACATCCAAGTTAAATCTATAAAATAACAGAAAATAAAAAATAATTTCTGACAATAGATTCAATTATTCAATTGAAACAGGGACAAGACAACAGTGATTATGCGCCTCCCCATATCTCTTTCGGACATTATGGTCTTCCGGTTCAATCAGTATTGCTCCATTTATTTGTCCAAACAGGTAGGCCGTCTCACTTTCATGCTCATTATTGCTACCATTGATTGCATAAAATTTCCTTTTGAGGACAGATTCGTAATATCCTAATTTTTCACGGGGTATTCGAAAGAGTGAACCTAAATGCACCCTGTCCTTTTCTAATTACACCCGTTCCTGGATTATGGTACAAAGGAAGGCCCAATCATGTCGTTGTCCTTTTTACGCTACGCTCCAGATCAACGTACAGAAAAAGTCACGGGCAGAACCTTAAGGCGAGGCGAGCACTTCGAAAGTTTCACTTTTTCTAGGGTTTTAGAGCTCTGTGATTGCTTCTTGCTCTCGTCCAGAAATTTCTCCAAGGTGAGACCAATCATCAAACTCTCCTTTTCACGATCTGCTTCTTGTTATCAAATCGTATTTATCTCCGATATTTTTTTAAACATCGAATTTCTCTGTGGTTTGACGGCAAAAAGCCTATAACTTCCTCCTCACTCCGTTTTTTTTTCGTTAAGGTTGAAGGTTGCTTGCGAGAATGTCTAGGGTTTATGTCGGGAATTTGGATCCTCGAGTCTCTGAAAGGGAGCTTGAAGATGAATTTCGCATGTTTGGTGTGCTTCGCAGGTATAGTTGTCGTTTCTTTTCCCTTTTTTCTTTACGATAAACAGATTGTTGGGAAAATTTTATAATTTTCGGTGAATTTCGTTATTTTATCAGGAATACCTGTCAATTGTGTTTCTTGTTATCTAATTTCTGATTTAATTGTGGGTATTTTGTTGTTGTAATGAATGTATTAAATCAACGATCTTGCTGAGATTGGCGTCTCAAATTAGGTCTAGAATAAGTGCATGTATTGCACTAATGATTTTTTCCCCACATGTGAATGAAATTGGTGTCCTTATGTATTAGATTTAGCATGATTGATGGTTTCTTACAGTGAAATGCTTGTCTTACGTAATTTAATTGGTAGCGATACACTGTGGTAGATCGTTTCCTGGCTGTAATTTCTGTATATATTTCATTCAATTGCTACACTACAGTTTCTGTGAGACTTAGTATTTGGACTTTTGTTTCTTTGTTTGTTCAGTTAATTCATGATGTTGACTCAAAAATATGCAGTGTCTGGGTCGCTCGAAGGCCACCAGGATATGCATTTGTTGAGTTTGATGATCGCAGGGATGCTGTTGATGCTATTCGTGCATTGGATGGTCAGTATCAATTTTTTTTTTAAATTCATTTTCCCATTCTATGCTGGATTCCCTAATTGTTGGTTGAAAATAAGGCATATTGGAATCTACCACTTTTGAAGTTTTTCTTTGTTGTAAGATCATGATATGCCAGATTTTGGCCTTTGCCCCGTTCTGATTGTTCATATATATTTTGTCGCTTTGATCTTTACATGTGCCTCTGCCATCTTTACTTCATTAGGCATTACTTCATTAGTTCTTAATTGTAGATCTTGATGAGCTTTTCTTCTGTTCAATTTATTTGAAGGGTGAAGGGTGAACCTTTTCTCTATCATATTTTATGAACTTTCAAGTTTGACTAAGAAACAAGTTTGTTTTTCAGGAAAGAATGGCTGGCGTGTAGAGCTTTCTCACAACTCTAAGGGTGGTGGAGGCCGTGGTGGTGGACGTGGGCGTGGTGGAGGTGGAGGTGAGGACTTGAAGTGTTATGAGTGTGGTGAGCCTGGTCACTTTGCTCGTGAGTGTCGCTTGCGCATTGGTTCACGTGGCTTGGGAAGTGGACGCCGTCGTAGCCCAAGCCCTCGTCGCCGTGGAAGTCCAAGTTATGGGTATGCACGCAGGTGCGGTTCAAGATCTCTGTGTTTTTTGCCATAGCTTATGGATTGTATGCTTATAAATCATACATCTGTAGAAACTTAGACAGCAACTTCCTGCACTCTCTTTTCCTTTGCAATTGCAAAGACATTTTTTTCCTTCACTTTTAGGGCAATCTATATTGTGAGACTCGGTACTTCTATATTTATTTTCATACTTTTGTACTGATATCCAATTGCATATATTGTCAATTATTACTTGGAGATGTTTTTGTAATGTTTCCTAAATTGTTTTGTAGTTTTGGTTTCTTAAATTGTCATGGTTTTAGTTATTTTTTGCTAAGTTTGTTGGCTATTCAATTTGTTTGAGAAAATATTTGATTTATCATTCGTGAGATTGAATATTTAAGTTACTTAGTTAAAGTTGTCTTTTGGCAGGAGTTATAGCCCCCGTGGAAGAAGATCTCCCCGTGGCCGCAGCGTATCCCCGCCTAAACGTGTTCGCAGTTACAGCAGGTCCCCTCCCATTCGCCATTCTCGTCGTGATTCACCTTATGCTAATGGGTATGCCACGGTTCCCGGCATTGATTTTTTTTAATTGGGTTATAGCATAGTCAATATGCATTGTGTTTTTCAGACAGTAGCCAAGACGGCCTCGGGACGGTGCAGTTACTAAATGACATTGATCTATTCATAATTCTAAGAAACAATTGTAGAAGGAACTATAATAATAGAATTCTGATATTTGCTTGATTATTTGTTTCTTAAACAATTATGAGGCTGGACTTGTTTCCCTCTATTGAGGACTGCCTCTTTCTCAAGTCTCACCTAGCTACCGATTCTTTCCTCATCCAACCATCCCCACTAAACAAATGAATCTAAAATTTCATGGAAGTGAGGGGTCAGAGGAGTTTTATATATATTATATGTATAAAATTGTCAGTACTTGTTTGTGCATCTTCAGCTAAACACGTGCTTGTCTTTGCAGGGACTAAGGCTGTAATCTGGACTGAAGCAAATGCGTGATGAATCAGGGCACATATCTGCAGTATTGTAGTGCTTATAGAATCAGTTGAACAAACAGGGTTTACATTAGTTATGTTCATGTCATGACTATGAGGTTTGTTAGAATCTGGGTTTTGGGTGGCTTCTACAAAGTGTTTCAGCCTCCAAAAGGGGTGCTATGGACGCCGTTTTGTGCCGGCCTGCTATCTTCATACTTAGAGGTCTCTTTCCTACTTTAAAAAGTCTTATTATGGTTGTTTATATGTTTTTAAGTTTAACTGCAGTACTGTTGATCATTTTGAAGTAGATATTCTAAAAGTTTTACATGTTTTGTTTTGAGGTGTGATTTTCGGCTAAAACGGCATCGTTTCACCACATTTCTTCATCTTTAGTGCACACGGTTTTTTCCCATCTCTGCTCTGCTTCTCTGCACCACATCACCTACTGGTCATCGCCCCTACATATTGTTCAGATTTGAGTTGCATGTTGAAAATGGTTATATTCAGAAATTTGTTCTTCTGCAACAAAGCGTCTGAAGCTGTTAATTGCGCACCTCATTCCTGCTTTTTTCTGCACGACATCATCTACTAATCGCTTTATGTACTTGTTCGGCTTGAAATAGATGTTGAACTTCCAATTTCCCAGAATTCCTGTTTGGTCACCAGCCATATTATCTGCTTCGATGGCACATCTCCTGGTCTACTTAAAACCTTGACTTTTTCTTCTAGCTGGTTAAAAGGTTGACCTAGTAATTGGGATTCTGGGTAAGGCAAATCTTCTGATCCCAATATCTTAACTTTCTGCGCTTTCTGCACACTGTTGAAAGGTGGTCGTAGCACTCTGATTATTGGTAAGTTAATGAATGGTTCATGGTAATAAAATAATATCCATGGTTTCTTGAATGGCTTAGTTTAAACAGTTCAAAGTGTTTTTCATGGGGAATACTTTAAACAACACGGTTGCTTGAAGAGCAAGGCCAAGTCTAATAGTGAATCTGAAAGCATTCAAATTATCATATTTTAGTTTGTTTTGGTTATCCATCGTTAAACTTTATTTTTTCAACCATTATCTGTTTCTACCACTGCTTTTATATGGCCGTGTATTTTAAATCTGGCTAGTCCCTGGAATTTCTTTTGTATGCTCGCCTTTTTAAATGTGTACCATTGCAGCGATCATACAATATCTTTATGTCTTTAGAAAAACCTTGTTTTTGTAAATTTAACTATTAAGGAGTGTATTTTAATTTGTTGATTAATTGTATTATTTAAATATTACTAGTTGTTATTGAATGAATACTGCCCCCTCGGTTCTCGCAGGGGATTGTGCACTACTTGCAATCTTTGGACTGTGAGGTGGTGATGTCGAGAGCCTCTAGTAGTAATTGATGTTGGAGGGATTACCAAATGCTATTGCAAATTCATATATTTATTATCAGTTTCATTCAAGTCGTGCATTATGTTGAATAAGTTGATAGAAAAAGTTGATTTTCTGCTAAATGTTCAAATTGGAATTCCTAATGCGGTCATCGGGAGACTTTCGCATAATTATATTGACACGAATGAGGGGAAGGCAAATATTGAATCAAGTAGGAATGAGGGTGCGAGTTGATTTTACTATAAAAGTATGTAGGAGATCGTTTGTAATCTGTTAGATAAAATTTAGTAGAACAACCAAGAATTTCTTTCAAGTCCATTCCCATCAATTAGTTGAAATTTATTTCCTGGTTGATGATAGTCGAGGGGAAGATTTTAGCGTCCAAGCTTGACAGAAGTGATAGTGCAGCCAACAATCCATTCAACATGGATTCTACTAATCATCTGAAGAAGCAGAAGCTGGAGGTGTTTGTTGTTCTTAAGGAAGCTTTACATATCCCCAGTAGCACCAATACCAATTGCTTCTCCTTCTTCACCTTAATCATCTCACTTCCTCTCTATTGCTTCTTGATTTACTACGAAAGTTTCCTCCTAAATATTCTGGTTGACATTTCTGTAGCTATTCTAACATTTCCCGGCAACGGTTATTACTTCAACTACTTCGATTACTGGCCACTAGTCGTATTCCCGGAAGTTAGAACAAAGAATTTGCTTTTAAGTTGATTCAACTTGCACTCCTTTATCTGCTACCTCTTCATCTCTTGGGTTCTTCACCATGCTTATCACCGTTGACTTGGCATCAAAGGTATATATAGAAGAGAGCATAAAGACCCTCAACGAGATGCTTCACAATCCCATTTACAGAGTAAAGCTGAGAATCACTTTCATCACTTTTGTATGTGTCCTCTTCTTGTCAACTTCCTCTCTCCTCGGACTGATATGGTTGGTAAAAAATTACTTCGCTTTTTTGGAAAAACACTTCTTTTATGATGTACTCCTTGCTGTATTGTACTGGGCGTCTTTTCTAGCACTATTAGTGAAGAACTTGGAATGGAGCGCTCAAATGGAACACTAGTGCTGTAATTCAATTTTGGAGGAAGTACGTGCCCTGAGTTTTGGAGGGCCCATACGAGTAGTAAGAAGCGTAGACTGCTTTTGATACTCGCTTGCGCTCTCTACTTATTTTAACAGAGGTAGTAAGAAATGTGGACTGCTTCTGATACTCGTTTTTCTTTATTTGGAGAGTTGGTTTAAGGTTGCCTTGCCTCTTGTTTGGGTGACATGACGTAGGGAATAGAATTGTAGTGCAGGTCCTTTTGTATTGTTTGGGAAATGTGATCAAATGGGTGATCCGCACGGTTTATTACTACGATTGCAAGTAGAGGATTTTGGAGAAGAAAGTCGATAAGGAAGTAGGGATCGTGGTTAAAGCAGTTGATGGATAAATACAACCAAAGTAGAACATTTTCACAACTATTTCTATCATTGTTGATTGTAAATTTTGCAGATGGCATGAATTAATAAATCTCTGTTCATTATTGTTGTAATTCATTCCCTGTTTGATGCATTAACAATTAATGCAACATCAGCAGCCTTACACGAAGGTGTAACTGTGTACAGAGGTTAGACTGTGAGATAAAACAGGTACCTGGCCTTTTTTTTTTTTGGAAGATGAGGAGAAGTTGTCTTCATCCAATAAAATCGAAGGGAAGTTCTCCATTGTCAAGTTATTGCAGAGAGCTTCTCTTCATTGAAGAAGAAGAGAGATTCTCTATATCAAAGAGAGAACTTTCCGATAACTGAAGATGGATGGTTTTTGCTTCTTCGTATTAAGAATAAAGAGTGGCATCAAATCGTGCTGCGTAAAGCACCTCAAAAGCTATAACCAATAGAGTGCAGAACAAATGCACATCCTCTCTAGTGTATACAAATGGGAACCGAAAAGCAAGCAATTCCAAGTTTGCAAAGAAATTAGGATGCGGAAAAACTGCAAACCCTGATTTGCTCTTTTATTACTTCCAGTTTCTAAGTTCAATTCAAGGGTGTAAGAATACCAAGGTTCCCTAATTTCAGGAAAGTTAACACATTGATGGATTTAATAAATGCATGAATAAAAATTCCAAATTTTGGCAATTATGGTCATTAGCACCAAATATTGTCTACCAACAATAACCACATTAACTCTCTTGCCAAGAAATACTCGGGACATAAATTTAAACTTCAGTTTATTCCATTGCTCATAGCTAAATAGACATTTTTGCAGGGAAAGAAGCTGGATAGTCTATAAAAACTTGATTCCGGCTCCTTCAATGCTCTTCAAAACTTCATCATTTAGAATCAATAACTTTCTTTGCAAATGTTGGCAAACAAAATGCTGCTGTGTGAATCTGGAATTTGTATTGAGAAACAACAAAAAAATGAGTTTCAAACAAGTGAATGTGAAAAATCAGAGGGGTTTGGCTGTCGGATGTAGCAAAATCATACCTCAGAGTTGTAAAATTTTAAGGGTCCTTTTGATTTGCACTCACAGTCATTAGCATCTATAGGATTCACTGGATGCTTGAAATCAACATGAGGTCCCTCAGTTGAGCAAAGCATGAAACCAATCACCCCACTGGGAAGGAAAAATGATATCCAATTAATCATCATTAGTGACACACCACAAAATGTAACATACACAATACATTCCTTGATTCTAATAGAAAAAGAACCTTCATCGGCTGAGGGCATTGAAGTGCTTTACATTACCACGTTAGGGACAGGAGAGGAGAAAAGACTAATTTCTCAGGAAAGGGATAAAAAGGACTGAAAAGCAGCACCATACACCAAAAATGTAGCATTTGTAAATAACATTGAAAAAACAACCCCTTATTCTAATAAGATGAAACTCTATTTAAGCTGAAGAAGGGGTGGTAGGGCTAGTTTCTCAAAAGTGTGGAAATCAAGGATTCTTAAGGTGAGGATATCAGTTAAAGTATCACTGTTTCTGAAAACACAGCAACTCTTCCCCTGCCAAGGAACAAACAAGCACTACAGAACCTTGTTATGTACTTATAGAGGGGAGAAGAGAGGAATAGTTGAATCAGGATGATAAGAACTTAAGTGTATACCTTGGGTATGTAGGAACTGTAGTCCAAGCATAATTGACCGAGCCTTTGAAGATCTGACGACAGTTTGAAACAATATCCTCTATAATGTGCATGTGGAGCCAGATGCTTTCTGCCTGTGTGCTCAAAACTCCCCCTGGACGAAGAGCCTTTGCAACAGACTGAAAAAAGGGCTTCTTAAAGAGCTCCTGGGCAGGACCTGTGAGAATAAACACAATAATACTTTTAATGAGTTCTTAAGATACTTGTTTCTTTCTTTTCTTTCTTTTTTGAAGTTAATATATTAGAAAAAATATTTCTCAAATTTCTATGATAACTATAAGGATACAAACAGTTGCAGAAGATATGAGTACCTATCGGGTCAGAAGAGTCCACTATGATTGCATCATAAGTTCCTTCAGGAACAGCCTTCAAAAAGGCAACTCCTGCAATATTAACAGAAGACCAAGCAATTAATGAATTCACAGGAGAGAGAACATAAGGAAAATATTGGATGAAGCTGATCATACCATCACCAATATGAAGTGTCACACGTGGATCCTCAAACCCAACAGCTACATGAGGGAAAAATTGTTTCGATACCTAGAGAGCAAACAGAAGACGCATATTAAATGTGGAAGCTGTGTTCATGTAAAAAAGGGTCTACACAATAAAATTGCACAAACCCCAACAAGCCGCACCCATTTCATTTAAAGAAGAAAAAGACATTCAACCAGTTTCCTTCATGTAATGAGAACACAATGCAGATCTAAAATAAATAAAAGTTAAATGAAATAAAAAGGGAATCCGGAATATGGTCAAAGCCGAAAGAGTAAAAAGGTGTTGCTTCATTACTACTTACATCAACTACCATTTTATCAATTTCACAGATATCAATCTTCTCAACAGAAGAATGGCGAGCCACTTCCCGCAAGACCCCACCATCTCCTCCACCAATAACCAGAACCTGAAGGAAGGGAGAAAAATCAACATGAATGACAATAACTCATTTCAGTCAGCATAAAATGTTTAAATTCCGTAAAAAAATCCACAAAGCTGAAAAAACCTCCTTTACAAGTATATAACCATCTCTTAGTTTCTAATTTTCTTTCTTTCACTTTTTGTTACGGTATTCTCATCTTCTATCCCTGATATCTTTATTTCTTGTTTCAGTTTTGGGGTACCCAGTTCTGAAAAGCCCTAAGTTCACAATTGACCATCTATCTGACAAAATGCTAGCCTAAAATATAAATTTGTCAGACGTATAAGTTTTTCCACAGTGTGCTAATGAATGGGCCTCAAATAGATCTTATTAATCCTCTATGCAATCCCCTCACACCATATGTGAAAAAAATATCCCATCAACATTTCTTCCGGCTCCCACTCAAAAGAACAAAAACTACATGTTTGGACCACCTTGACATGCAAGTCAAGGTAAAATATACATGTTGCCAGATTCCCTTTTGTTTATAGTAATTGTGATGCAAATTGATGACAACAATAGTGTAAAGACATTTACAATCCAACTTTAATAAAAAGCTGAGATATAAATGACTTGCAATATTTTAGTAAGAAATTACTGACTCTCATTATACTGTTTGAAATTTAAACGATTCACAACTTGTTAGTTCTATAAGAACATAATGACCTTTTTTGGCTTTTGAATTGAGCAGAGAGGAAGGTGAGTAATCATTTCTTGATAAGCACATTCATCCCTCTCTGTGAGCTGAATCACCCCATCCAAAACAAGAACCTTGCCATATGTTGATGACTGCAAAAAGACATTATAGTGAATAATTTATATTTCAACATAAAGTTGAGGGAAAATCAAGACAAGTATGAAAGTAAATAAAAAGGGATCATCAAATACCTGAAAGACCATGACATTCTGGTAGTCAGACTTCCCTTGAAATAAGATCTTCTCAAACTTTAAGGAATGTGCTTCACCTGCATAATTTCAAATACACAACATAAGACATTTGGAAGATTAATACTGTAATACTAATAAAAAAAGTATATCTGGCAGCAATAAGAATGATTTAACCCATAAAAATTATCAATTGATAAAAATATACAGACTTAGATGAACTATTCAAAGAAACAAGATTCAACACCTCGTTTTCTTTAAGATATTTTAACAGAGGAAACTCTGACATATTGCCAGAAACATGTGATTTACCCAAGGTTAGCAAACTTAACAATCAAAACACACTCCTTACTTTTAAGTATACAACTCAATTAAGGGGTTAAAATTGAAAACAACATAAAAGGCACACTTCCCCTGCCGATTAACAAATAATTTATCAAATGAAAATCGTTAGGAAACAAAAACCTAATAATAATAAGCAGCCATTTGGACAACTAATAAAAAAGAAAAAAACCAAAATGGTGTTACGGAAACAGAGCACATTACTTTTTTCAATTATAACATATTATTATCAATGCTTAGTTAAACTCACTCCAACTCATACATAAGTAAACATCAAAATATACAAATAATACCCAAGGCCAAATATACTCTTATCAACTAAGAAGAATTATAACAGGAAAAACAGAAAAGATGAACACAATATCTCGTAGCATAATTTATTAAAATCTCAAGACACAAAAAGCAAGCTAATATTAACCATATCCATGAGTTTTAGATCACAAACCAAACAGCTGCAGTGAATATGAATAAGAATACTAACAATAATAAATTTACAAAAGGGAAAATAGGAGAAGAACATAGGCAGAACGAGATAATAAAGAGAAAAACTAACCGGGCCACATTGGGCTGATTTCAGAGAACCATCCAGGAATAACAGATGATATGCAGTCAGTTTGTTTGTTACAGTCCGTCTCCACGGACACAGTCCCATCAGCGGATACACCATTATTGATCTCCGCCTCATCTCTCGGCCTCTTCACCGGCAAATCACTACCAGTAAAAGACCCAGTTTCCGCCATAGATTCTCTCTCCACTTTAAAATACCCAAACCCCAGAATTACTTTCTACGAAAACTGACCAAAACAGCGCCCTCAAGAGACGCCACGCAACCTTGGTCCTCTTGCTTATATCAATATATTAAATAAAGCGCAGTTACAAGTGGGAGAATATATATAATGATGAAATCTGGCTTCGCAAGGACGCGGCTTGTGTGTGCTTGTTTGTTTTTCTTGGGTTTCTTCGAAGTGTATGCGCAAGTGGATTTGATTGGACACACTGACTGACTCCTCCCTCTTTTATAATAACACTATTCTGATATTCTCCTCCTTTCTATGGTACAGTGGAAAATGATAAGGTTCTCAATTAGGGTTCGGAACTCGAGATGATATAATTTAATTTAATTTAAAAAAAGTTTTAGAATATTATATATGTTGGTGGGTCTAAAGTAAATAAAAGCCCTGGCTTTTTGTAGTATTTTACACATTTGCCAATGCGCTCACTGCCTGACCCATGCTGCACTTCTCTGCTCTGCTCGTTCACTTTTTATTATTATTTGTTAATTATTCTTGTTTCAAGATTGAGTGCATCTCAAAAATAGTGTGAATTTGAATCCAAAAGTCCAAAGTTCGAAAGATGCAACATGGTAGGTGTTTCAGACTCTATGCATGTCTCTGTCAACTATCTGTGCGGTATTCTCGAAGCGGGCGCATGTTTCGGGGGTTAATCTTA
>JAXCLQ010036280.1:9145-23812 GCA_035584115.1 Cedrela odorata | reverse complement strand
CAAAATGATATAAATGCCATTTTATTAATCATAAACTAATTTACAATAATACATATATACATAAGGATGATATCCCTGGACTGCATGACACGATTGGATCTAGGGCATATCTCCAACACAAACATACCAGTCATGCAATGTCATAGTCCCATATAACATCATCTTAACTAGGAACTGATTCGGATGTATTCAAATCAAGACTCTGTACTCATATCTATAACTTTTTGCAGATAGAGTCCTAACATCATAATACATCACGGAATTTCATTTTGTATTATATATATATATATACACACAATACATATCAAAAAATATACATGCAAAATGATATAAAAGCCATTTCATTAATCGTAAAGAAGTTTACAATTAGTTACAAAATTATATATACATAAGGATGATATTCCTGAATCGTATGACAAGATTGGTTCTAGGGTATATCTCCAATAGATTATTTATCGTTATGTTTTGTAAGATTCTAGGAGACGAACCACCAAAAAGAAAAAAAATCTACATTTCCATGTAAAAAAAAATTCAGCTTGCAAAATTTGAAATTTTAGAAGAAATCAAACACATCAAATGAAAAAGTAAAAGAGTTAAAGCATAAGGTTTATTGGATTGAATTGTTTTGGGCTCCTAAAATTAAATAGAATAAATAAGCCAATTAAATTAGAGTGATTAATTAGATTGATTTTGAGCTCATTTAATATTATTTTAAAGGGTTGGATTACTATTTACATAAATAGTAATATGGGCTTGTAATGTGTTTTGAGTTCTATTTGGATTAGGAAAACAATATTAGTATAATTAGGAAGTCTAACTCTAATTACTTATAGAATCCTTTTAAAACAATGATAAATGGGGCATAATAAAAAGAGAACAACTTAGGGAATTGAGGGAATTTTTGGGAAAGGAGAGATTTTCTTTTAGAGCGGCAACAGCCACAAATTCCAGAATTGAAGATTACAAGCCGCTTCAAGATTATAATTAGGGTGATTAATTAGATTGATTTTTGGTTGATTTTATTGTTTTGAGCTTATTTAATATGTAAATAGTAATTTGGGCTTGTAATGTGTTTTGAGTTTTATTTGGATTAGGAAAACCAATATTAGTCTAATTGGGAAATCTAATCATAATCATTCATAGAATACTTTTAAAACAAGAATAAGTGAGGCATTATAAAAGGAGAACAACTTGAGGATTTGAGGGAATTTTTTGGGAATGAAAGATTTTCTTTTAGAATCGCAACAGCCACAAATTCCAAAATTGAATATTAAAAACCGCTTCAAGAAAGGTGCTGTAAAAATCAAAATTCAAGAACAAGAATTAGGTCCTTCAATCTTTATTCTTTTTTTTTTTTTTTTGTTCTTTTATAATTGTTTTTTTCATGAATCTGGTGTTTACTAATTCAAGAATGAGTGACTAATTTTCTTTTTGGTTGGGGATAATTTTAAAACCCTAGACATGATTTTATTTCATTAAATCCAGAATATCTTTCATATATATTTTATAGATGTTTATATTCTACCATTTAAATGTCATGAATTATTTTCTTGTTTGTTTACAATGGCCAATTAGATAGACTTGATTGTGATTCTATTACTAGTTTAGGGTCACTGATCTGTATTTGTCAAGATTTCGAGACACGAATATCAATTGTGATTAAAGATTGCGGGATGCTTTCTGATAATTGCATGTGGAATATAACACAAGTTAAATTAACAAAGCTTATGTTTATTGCTTAGGACTACCTATCTTTCTCATTCTTAATGCTTTCGTTAAATTAAATATGGAGAGCTTATTTAAGGTTGTTCAATGGACAAGGATTAAGTAAGAGCTTGTTTCGCTTGATGATGTATTAAGGAAAGATCAAAATAATCGAGCTTGTGATATTTTAGGGTTGTTATTTTTAAAATGTTATGAAAGTTATTCTTATTATTTTACTTCATGTCTAGTGATGACGAATAATTTCTTAACCAATATAACTCATCATATTTTTCTTTGTTTTCTTTAAATTTGGTTGTTATTTTCAATTTTGTTAGTTTGTTAATTTTATTTTATTTACATTGTGAATCAGTACACCTCACCTCCTTTTCATATATCCATCGTAGTGAGAGAATCTTAGGTTTTTCGAGTTATTTTAGTTCATTTGCGTCAGTAACATTTAAATTAAGAACAATATTATACGGTAATGACCCTCACTTACTACTATACTCGATAACAATATTATATATTGCAAGAATTTAACTTGGTGTATTTATGAGCATATCAATTTTTGGCGTCATTGCTAGGGGTTGTTTTCTTTAATTTATTCGTTATTCGTTTTATGTTTTTGTTTTGTATTATAATTTAGTATTGAGTCTAATTAATTTTGCTTATTTTGCACGTTCGAGCCTACCAAAGAGGAAATAAATCAAAATCAGCTTTGAAAGATCTTGGAATTCACAGCAGCTTATCACCAATCAAAAGAGGAATTTTTCAATTGAGCACAACATACACCTCTTCCAAGTGACTTTTTGGATCAATTTGCACAAGAAGATATGGCAATGAACAATCGAACACTCAAGGACTTGGTAGCACTAATTTTGAATCAACTGCCCTTTTGCATTGAATTTACATAAATTAAGGCTCCGTTTTACTTCAAATCTAGGATAATACACCTCTTGCTGAATTTCTATGGTTTTGCAGGTGAAGATCTAAACAAGCATCTCAAGGAGTTCCATGTCGTGTGTTCAAGCATGAAGCCAACTGGCTTCTCTGAAGAGCAAGTGAAACTGAGAGCTTTTCCATTTTCCTTAGCAGATAATGCAAAGAAGTGGCTCTATTACCTACCATCTGGCATAATTAATACATGGAATGAGATAAAGAAACTCTTTCTTGAGAAGTATTTTCCTATGACAAAGGCCAAAAATATTTGAAAAGAATTATGTGGTATTCGACAACAAAACGGAGAGAGTTTGTACGAATATCGAAAGCGATTCAAGAAGCTATGTGCATCATACCCTCATCATCAAATCAGCGAACAACTTCTAATTTAGTATTTTTATAAAGGATTAATGCTAATAGAAAAGAGCATGATAGATGCCACAAGTAAAGAAACATTAGTGGATAAAACACCAATGGCAGTAAGGGCATTGATCCCTAATATTGCTGCTAATTCTTAACAATTTAGCAATCAATTAAATCTACCACCACAGAAAGTAAACAAGGTTAGGGTTACATCAAACATTCAGCAACAAATTACCAATCTTACTTTACTTGTTCAAAACATGGCAACGACTAACATTCAACAATTAAAGGTGTGTGGAGTATGCTCTATGATTGGACATCTAACCGACATGTGTCTATCTCTACAAACGGGACATCTAGAGCAAGCTAATGCTCTATAAGGGTTTCAATGGCAACAGGTGTTTCCAAGGCAAAATTATAATCCATTCTCCAACATTTAAAACGTTGGATGGAGGAATCATCCTAATTTCAGTTATGCAGAACATCCTCAACAATTTGTTGCAAACACCAACTTTAATTGTCTTCTGGGTTTTAATCAACCTTAACCACATCTTGCATCTCAAAGCCAAGGTACATCTCTTAAGGATATTGTTAAATCTTTGGCTATTAGCACTTTACAATTTCAACAAGAAACAAAAGCTACTATTAAGAATTTGGAGATGCAAGTAAATCAATTAGCGAGTACGATAGGAAAATTAGAAGCAAAAGGATATGGAAAACTCTCATCCCAGCCCATCATGAACCCTAGGAAAAATGCAAATGTCATGACCTTAAGGAGTGGGAAACAACTTGGAAAACCACCAAAAACAACAAAGACCACAAGGAGGAGATAAAATAGAATTCGGATCTTGTTCTTGAGCAAGAAAATGTTATTATACCAATGAAAAGACATTGATACCAAAGGTAAGTTCTAAGGTTGCAATCTCACTTATTGTTTGATCTCCATCTTTCCTTTGTAGGTTTGAGAAGACTAAAAACGAAGAATTGTAAAAAGAGATGTTGGATACCTTCCAAAAGGTTCAAATGAATATACCTCTCTTGAATGCCATTAAATAAGTACCCTATGCTAAATTTCTAAAAGAATTGTGCACTACTAAACAAAAATTAAAGGGAAATGAGATAGTAAGTGTGGGGGAGAATGTGTTTGCTATTTTACAAAGAAAGCTTCCTCCAAAATGCAATTTCTAGGAAGTTTCATCATCCCATGCACAATCGAAAACACCAGGTATAAACTAGCAATGCTAGATTTATGAGTATCTATTAATGTCATGCCTTACTCAATTTATGCTTTCTTAAATCTTGGATCTCTTAAAGAAACCAGCGTAGTTATACAACTCATCGATTGATCTAATGCATAGCAAAAGGGTGTGTTGGAAGATGTTTTGGTGCAGGTGAGCTAGTTAGTGTTTCCTGCTTATTTCTACATTCTGGAAATGGAGGATGACTCGTCATCTATGCAAACACCATTACTTTTAGGAAGGCCCTTCATGAAAACTGCCTAAACAAAAATTGATATATACGAAGGAACTCTAACCATGGAATTCAATGGCAAAATATACGTTTCAATATTTTTGAAGCAATGAGGTATTCGAGTGACTCACATTCATATTTTTTTAATTGACATACTTGATTCTTTAGTGTAGCAATTATTTGAGTTAATTAGTGAGGATGCACTCGAAATCACAATAAGGAATAGCCTTGAGTTGGAAGATTTTGAAAGATCAAGAATGGATATTCAAGTGTGTGACACCATTGAGGAAACCATGGCAACTTTAGAATCACTGCCAAAAATACCAAACAAGCATCCAGTTTCCTTTATTTCTTTGCCTTTATCTAACATGAAACTTTTACCTTCTATGATTCAGGCTCTTACATTAGAACTCAAACCTCTTCCTAAGCACCTCAAATATGTACATTTAGGGGAAAAAGACATGCTGCCGATGATCATTAGAAACAACCTCTCATTCTTACAAGAGGAGAAACTTATTCGGGTGTTAAAAGAGTATAAGACAGCTACAGGTTGGACAATAACTAACATAAAAAGGATTAGTCTCTCTCTGTGCATGCATCGAATTCTGCTAGAAAATCAAGCAAAGCCAACTAGAAAAGCTCAGTGGTAGTTGTACCCTTCAATAATGGAGGTGGTGAAGAGAGAGATCCTAAAGTTACTCGATGTTGGTGTGATTTATGCTATTTTAGATAGCAAATGGGTCAACCCACTCCAAGTTGTTCTAAAAAGATCTAGCATCACTATGGTGAAGAATGAGGACAATGAACTAGTACTAACCTATGTCCAAACTAGATGGCAAGTTTGCATTGATTATCTTAAACTTAATGCCACAACTAGCAAAGATCACATTCCCTTACCATTTATTGATCAAATGTTAGAAAGGTTAGCAGGTCATACTCATTATTGTTTTCTTGATGGTTTTTTAGGTTATAATCAAATTATTACTACACTAGAGGACCAGGAGAAGACAACACTTACTTGCTATTTTGGAAAATTTGCTTATTAACGCATGCCGTTCGGTCTTTGCAATGCTCCAACAACATTCCAATGATGTATGGTTAACATATTTTCTGATTATGTTGAAAACATTATAGAGGCTTTCATGGATGATTTTAGTGTCTATAGTGATTCGTTTGATAAGTGCTTAAACCACCTCACACTTGTGTTGAAACGCTACATGGAAACAAACTTAGTGCTTGAAGGAAACAAGCCAGAAACCATGCTCCGTTTTACACTCGTAGCAAAAACGCGACGCTCAGGATTAATTTCCTTGTGTGCGACCATCGCTGGGGAAGCCATAACCATCTCACCAATATGCAAAAAAGCTCCTTAACAGATCTAGACATGTACATATGTATGTTTTGGTATTTAAAACATTTTCAAATAAATGCCAAGTTATGAAGTCTTACTTATTTTCTTTGCAAACCAGAACAGTAGGTGAACCTCCATACCTGTTTCCAAGGGTGTCCACACGTCGGTGTTGGTGACGATGGTTCCAGCTTCTTTATGAGATCTGCAAGGCTGAGCTTCACAAAGCTTAACCAAGCTTTTTCTCTCTCTAGCCTCTCTCTTCTTCCCTTCTTATTTTTGGTTCACAACCAAACACAACTATCACTCTACTCTAAACTGAAGCTCACAGGAATGAAGAAGAAGAAGAAGAATGCTCTCTTAGTTTCTCAAACTTAGAGATGCAATATCCAATTTGACTTACAAAGCTTAACACTTAAGCTTTGTATTTATCAAATCCAATTTGACAAAACCTCTTCCACCGACTGTAAATCAACACTTTTCATCCAGCTCAACAAATGGCTTAAAAGCAAAACCATGATTCATGCTTTTGGTTGGTGGACATTGATTACATTTAATCAATGTATGTAATACATATACATATTAATCAAATTAATATATATTGAGAGAGAGAGAGAGAGTATTAGATATTTATACAATTATAGAGAGTATTAGATATTTATACAATTATATATGCATATTATATTATTACACAAATAATATATTTATGTGTATATATATAAATATCTTATACATATATTATTACTTTAATAATATATATAATGATTATTATATTAAATATTTATATATATACATATTACTTTAATATTATATTTATATATATTAATAATCATTCCCTTTGATATTTAAATATTACTTTAATTAATATTAAAGTATTATATCAATATATAACAATATTAAAATATTCGTGAATCATATTTACGTTATTCCATAATTAACTGAAACATTTTCCACGCTTACGAGTGCTAATTGGTCCTTGCTGGAAAATATATTCTTTACAATAAAGAATCAAATTGCTACCCAATCAAAATATCGAAACAATATCATTAATCAATTAATGATTATTGTAAAATAGCAAATACCATTATCATCAAATAACCGACTAATGTGTGTAACCCTTGGGTTTGTTATGAATTTGACATAAGTGGATACGAACTCCTTTGTATCACTTTGGTACAATTCTTTGTAACCAAAATTCTCAATGATCATGACCAACCTCTAGCAAGACATCATGACCCCTTGACACTAATGAATCTTTATAGTCGTACGTACAGATAGTAAAGTCCCTCTACTATCGACTCCCAATCGAGTGCGAGTCATGGTATCATCAAACCCCTAACTCAATTATAGGATCAGAGCCTCAATCATATATAGGATTTATATATCTGCGAAACACTTTTCCAAATATATATGCTTTGCCGAAAGACTTTATTCCTGCGTATGACAGTTCTACTTAAAATCTCAAGCTCCAAAATCTGAGCCAACAGATTGCATCTTGGCTATCACTTGCCCTCATACACCTAAAAACTTTCCTAGTAAGCTTCTTTCATCAAGCATGGTTAGCCTGGTGCAATATACATAAGTAAACGATGTGTCTCAGTGCGGAGGGTAGCCGTGACACCTCACGTCAAAGAACTAGTAGTACACTAGTACGACTGTGTGATGTATTATTGACTATGGATAATCATCCATGTAATTTGTCACGTTTGGTCATGCTTAATAATACGTTCTCCAATGCATTACCCATGTTTATGCTCTTGTGACATGAAACTCATTATCTAACTATTAGCATCCAATGCTAATCCTTAACAGCATCAAACATACCAGCCATGCAATGTCATAGTCCTATATAACATCACTTTAACTAGGAACTGATTCAGATGTATTCAAATCAAGACTCTATACTCATATCTACAACTCTTTGCAGATAGAGTCCTGACATCATAATATATCACGGGATCTAATTCTATATTTTATATATACAATATATATCAGCAACTATACATGCAAAATGATATAAAAGCTATTTTCATTAATCGTAAACAAGTTTACAATTAGTAACAGAATTATAAATACATAAGGATAATATTCCTGAACCGTATGACACGATTGGTTCTAGGGCATATCTCTAACAAACTCCCATTTGCACTAGAGCCAATCACCATAGTATCTAATACCCATCCTCTCTGAGTGGTGATCTAGTTGCTGGTATATCATCGGCTTAATTAATGGGTCCACCACGTTATCCACGGATGGGTTTTTCTGCAGTACAATTTATTTATCTGATATAAACTCTTTGATCAAGTGGTATTTCCTCTGAATATGTTTAGACTTCTCATGAGACCTCAGTTCCTTAGCCTGAGCTATAGCTCCATTATTGTCACAATACAAAGTTATTGGGTCAATTATGGAAGGAACGACTCTGAGTTTTATAACAAACTTACGGATCTAGACAATCTCTTTCGCAGCTTCAGAAGCAACAACATACTCGATTTTTATAGTAGAGTCAGCTGTGGTAATCTGTTTGGAACTCTTCTAATAGACAGCACCTCTATTACATATGAAGACAAATGCAGAAATAGACTTTCTATCATCTACATCTGATTAGAAATCAGAATCAGTGTAACCCTCGAGTTTCAACTCATTACCTCCTTCATTAGTCAAAACTAAATCCTAAGTTATTCTCAAGTACTTTAGGATTCATTTGACTACAGTCCAATGTTCTTCTCTTAGATTAGTCTAATATCGACTAGTAATACTCACAGCACACCCTATATCAGGTCTAGTACATAGCATGGCATACATAAGATTACATATTGCTGAAGCATAAGGAATCTTCTATATACGCTTATGCTCAGCTTTAGTCTTGGGTCCTATTTCTGGAGAGAGATGAACGCCATGACTACAGGGTAAGAAACCCTTCTTAGAGCTATCCATACTGAACCTCTTCAATACTTTATCTATGTACAAACTCTAGGAAAGATCTATCATTCGTTTCGCTCTATCTCTATAGATACGAATACCCAAAATGAAAGTCGCTTCTCTTAGATCTTTCATGAAGAAAATATTAGACAACCATAATTTAGCCTTAGATAACATCCCACATCATTTCCCATAAGTAGTATGTCATCTACATACAATATAAAGAATGTGATGGCATTGTTATTCTCTTTTCTATAGACACACAGTTCATCAATATTCTTGATAAAGCCAAACAATTTGACTGCACCATCAAATTGTATGTTCCAGCTTCTAGAAGCTTGCTTTAATCTATAAATGAATCTATGAAACTTATAAACCTTATGACTATCATCAGATGCAACAAACCCAATAGGCTGTTGCAATGGTCTTCTTAATGAAACTATTAAGGAATGTTGTTTTCACATCCATTTGCTATATCTCATAATCATAATAAATTACAATAGCAAGTAATATTCGAATGGATTTCATATGGCTACTGGCGAAAAGGTTTCATCAAAATAACTCCTTGTTTCTTATTATAACTCTTTGCCACCAACCTAGCTTTAAATATTTCTACTTTTTCATCTTTGCCTAATTTTCGTTTGTAAACCCATTTACAACTGATAAGAATAATTCATTCTGGTGAATCAACAATTGACCACACCTGATTAGTATATATGGATTCCATTTTGAATTTCATGGCCTCAAGTCATCTTCCAGAATCGATATCTAATATTGCTTCTTTATAGGTTCTAAGATCTTCCCTCTATTTATCTTCTCTTATCAAAAATGATTTAAAATCATTTTCAGAAAGAAAATAATATCTTTGAGAAGGGCGTGATATCCTAGTAGATCTACGAAGAGTTCGGTCTACAAAATACTGAGGATTAGATCAAACTGGTTCATTAACATAAATTGGTCTATCTGCATCAATAGGCTCATCCATCTGAGGTTGATCATCATCAAGCTTTCCAAACTTCTCTGAAAGCTCAATCTTTCTACCTACACCACTATCTTCAATGAACTAATTCTCAAGGAACTGTGCGTGTCTACTAATTAAAATCCTTCGATCAGTATAAAGTAGAAATAATATCCTAAACTATCTTTAAGATATCATATGAATTGACCTTTTTCAGATTTAACATACAGCTCCCCAATGCTAACTACTTTCACATAAATTGTATATCCCCAAGGCTTCATATAATTGAAACTTGAAAGTTTCCCATGCAATATCTCATACGATATCTTAGGAACTGCTTTTGATGGAGTCATATTTAATATGTATATTACGGTATATAGGGCATATCCCCAAAGATATATAGGTAAGTCGTGAAGCTCATCATGGATCGTACCATATTTAATAAAATATGATTCCTACTTTCTGATACACCATTATGTTATGGTGTATAAGGAGGTGTTAGTTGAGAAAGTATACTACTAATCTTAAGAAATTCTAGAAATTCAGTACTTAAGTATTCACCTCCACAATCAGATCATAAAATCTTAATACTTTTTTCTATTTGTTTCTCTACTTTAGCTCTGAATTCTTGAACTTTTCAAAATATTCAGATTTGTACTTCAATAAGTATACATAACCATACCGTGAGCGATCATTGGTAAAGGTTATGAAGTATGAGAAACCTTTTCTAGCCTTTCACTAAATGGACCACATACATCAGTATGTATCAATTCAAGAACTTCACTAGCTCTACTCCCTTATTTAACAAATGGTGATTTGGTTATCTTACCTTGAAGACAAGATTCACAAGTTGGGTAGGGTTTAGAACCTAATGGACTTATCAGTCCATCACTACCCATCTTCATAATCCTCTTATCTCTAATATAACCTAATCTATGATGCCATATAAGTTTTGAATTAAGTTCATTTCTAGATCGTTTCTTATTAATAGCATTAGTCATGTTAATTTCAATTGTCTCAAGAACTTATAAACCATTTAAATTCAAGCTAGTGCCAATCAATTTATTTCTCAAATAAATACAACATTTACATCTATTAAACACAAAAGTGTAACCCTATTTACATATTTGATTGACAGACAAAATATTTCTATTGGCATTATCAAAATACATTGTTTTGTACAATACAAAAACATAACCCGAAGGCAGAACAATTTTGCACGTCCCTGAGTAAGTGGCAACAATTGTTGCTCCATTTACCATCTTCAGTGTCACTGCACCTTTCTCCAGTAACTGCTTACTGTAAAGGTCTTATAACATCATACAAATATAAGAAATGGCAGCTGAATCAAGTATCCAGCTATATGAATCTGAACTATCATTTAATCAATTTTTATAACATGACAAGAAAGCGTACCTTGCACCTTCCTCTGTCTTAGGCTTTCTATGTAAAGAGGAAAGTTCCTCTTCTAATGCCCAAGCTTCTTGCAATGATGACACTCATCATTGGCTTGACTACTAGCAACTTGTTTGCCTTTGCCCTTCTTTTTCTTAGAGAATCACTCTTTGGATCTAACCCCGTAGGACTTCTTGCCTTTACTCTTTGATGTCTTACCATAAGACTCCGCTATAAGAACAGTCTTCTTCCTTTTACCCTTAGAGGCTCTCTTATGAAATGAAACAATTTCATTCATAAGTTCAAGAAGAGTATGTGACAGTTTGTTCATATGATAATTGGTAACAAACTGATCAAAGCTAGACGGGAGTGACTGAAGGATCAAATCTGTCTATAATTCGAAGTCCATAAAAAAGCCCAAAGAGGCCAGCTGATCTATAAGGGTTATCATCTTCATAAGATGAGACTTCGGAGGCACTCCTGGATTAAGCTTCATACCAAATAAAGTAATAGACAACTCACATTGCTGTAACTGGAACTTTTCCAAAACAAATCCACTAAAGAAAGATAGACTGTTAAGGTATCCTCCATGTCCTCATGCTGAGTCTACAAATCATCACTCATAAACACCAACATATACGATCTAGCCTTGAAATTATCATCCTTCCATTTCTAGAAGGTCACTTTCTCCTCTAGTGTAGCCTCGTCTAGAAGGCACTTAGGCATAGGCTTGAAAGACATATCCAATGCATTCAAAATCTAGAACAACTTTAAGATTCCAATACCAAACCTTATAGTTAGGTCCGGTAAGTCTGTGGGTATCAAGGATTTTGAGAAGAGGATTACTCATTATTCTCCCACTAGAAAAGAGATCTGTAGAAAACAAAAATACATCAGAATGTATTATAGTATATATCATATTATTTAGTTCTGGACTTTAAACTAAATAGTTCTCCCACTACTTCAATTATATCTCATACTCCCTCGATGAGAAAACTATAATCTAATTACAAGTTTTCATAGGTGATCATATTCTCATCAAACTCAAAAAATCTCACCTAACAGTTATTGGTCAAGCAAGCCCAATAAGTCAGAAACTTATTTTTGTTTGTAGCTCTTTACAAGACAAGATCAATCTTCCTCTAAGAAAAGACACCTCACGTAACAGTTATTAGTGTCTCAACTTAGTTAGGCTAAACCCAACGCCTTTTCTTAAATAGGAATGAAATTAAACCCTTCACCTAACAATTATTAGAAGCTAAACACTACCTTTCAAGAAACAGGTCAAGTAGACTATGACACCCCGTGTAGGACCCTCACCTAACAGTTATTGGATTACTCCATCAAAGATGATAATAACTAGTAATTGTATTGGAAAGATTAAACCTAATATTATATGAGGAAGATTTTGATTTTAGGTCTCATTTAGCATACACATCAATATGTATATATATATATATATATATTTATTTAGTAATGAAATTTAAAATTTATATCTTCCAATGATATTAATTTCAAATTTTTCACATTACTTATTGATCAAATAAATTTAATAAATTAACAAATTAATTTATTGGAGAGAGACATTAATTGATACAATATCAATTTGTCAATTTTATGTTCATATGTTTACTCTTACTAGAATTCTATTAATTCTTAGTTGAATCAAAATTAATTAGAATCGTCATTCAATTTAATCTAATTAATTTTAATTTAGAGTATTATTTTTGTGTTCAATTGAAACAATTTCAAGCTTAGAAATTTTAATTTCATTAAACTAAATTTTCAATAACAGAAAATTGACTATTCAAAATAGTACTTGTATAAGTTGTGGCTATTGAAATATCTTGATATTTCGTGATTATGGATGAATGAAGAAAAAACAAAAAATAATTTTTTTTAAGAACAGAGAACAGGAACAGTAATAGGTTAATAGTATTCCTGTAGGGTGTCGATCCAATCGCCCCAATAGACTCAAGTATCAATCCTTTCTCTAAAAGGGTTGATACCCGATCTTGTTTCAGCAACATGTGTCTATACCTTCCTCAAAGGTATCGAAACTTACCACTGAATGCATGCAAGTATCGATACTTTTCCAAAGTGTCGATATTCACACATTTTATCTGGGAAGTATCGATACTTTCCATCGATTTTACAATCATCTTCCTTCTGTTCATAGTATCGATACTCTTAGCTAGCAAGTGTCGATACTTTCTTCAAAGTGCTGACACTCACTTCCATTATGATGGTAAGTATCGATACTTTTACTTCGAAGTATCAATACTCACTCATCCAAAATGATATTGGAACTCAAGTATCGACACTTTTGCTGCGGGTATCAATACTTTTTACAAAAGTGCCAATACTCGCATCAAACATGTCGATATTTGTCCATTTGGAATCTTCTTTGTGCTCCAAGTATCAATACTTTCCACAAAAGTAACGATACTTGGTGTATGTAGAATGATACTATGTTATTTTTATTGATTTTCAGTATTTCCTAAACACAATCAAATCAACACAAAACATCTTCATTCATTTCCTAAGCCACAACAAACATACATATGAACATATATTAACATCTCATCACTTGTTTCCAAAACACACACATATACACATGTTGACAATGCTCTGATACCACTTAAAGGAAACAAATCGAAAGTCATGATCTGTTTCGCACTCGCAGTGGAAGCGTGACGCGCGAGATCAGTTCTCT
Source organism: Cedrela odorata (assembly GCA_035584115.1). Classification (NCBI taxonomy): domain Eukaryota; kingdom Viridiplantae; phylum Streptophyta; class Magnoliopsida; order Sapindales; family Meliaceae; genus Cedrela; species Cedrela odorata. The sequence continues at coordinate 9,997 of JAXCLQ010036280.1, read as the reverse complement.
GGCACACGACTGCCGCTAAGGAAGCCATACCTGTCTCACCGATATGCGAAAAGGTTCCCAAACAAATCATATGTATATTTTGGTATTTAAAACCTTTTCAAATAAGTGCAAAGTTGAAAAGTCTTACTTCTTTCCTTTGCAAACTAAAACAGTAGGTGAACCTCTGCACTTGCTTCCAAGGGTGTCCCTACGTCGGTGTTGGTGACGGTAGTTCTAGCTTCTTTATAAGATCTGCAAGGTTGAGCTTTACAAAGCTTAACCAAGCTTTCTATCTCTAGCTTCTCTCTTCTTCCCTACCTATTTTTGATTCACAACCAACACACCTATCACTCTATTCTAGAATGAAGCTCACGGGAATGAAGAAGAAAAAGAAGAATGCTCTCTCAATTTCTCAAACTTGGATATACAGTATCCAATTTGACTTACATAGCCTCTCTCAATTTCTCAAGGTTGGATATGTAGTATGCAATTTGACTTACAAAGCTTAACACTTAAACTTTGTATTTATCAAATCCAATTTGACAAAATCTCTTACACCGACTGTAAATCACCACTTTGCATCCAGCTTATCAAATGGTTTAAATACAAAACTATGACTCATACTTTTAGTTAGTGGGCATTTATTATATTGAATCAATGTATATAATACATATACATATTAATCAAATTAATATATATTGAGAGAGAGAGAGAGAGAAAGAGTATTAGATATTTATACAATTATATAAACATATTATATTATTACACTAATAATATATTTATGTGTATATATATAAATATCTTATACATATATTATTCCTTTAATAATATATATAATGATTATTATATTATATATTTATATATTTATATATT
>JAXCLQ010036269.1:1988-12877 GCA_035584115.1 Cedrela odorata | reverse complement strand
ATATATATATATATATATCTATATTACATACGTACACATATACATCTATATTACATACACACACATATGCATTTTTTTTGTATATACATATAAACTATACATACTCAAAATTGATCCATACAGTATGCATTTAGTGATTTCAGCTTCAAGTGTCAAAACTATACATTATACAAATCATGTGTTTCTTGAGAAAAAATAGAGAAAATAAAAAAAGAATGAGCTTACACCTTAATGAGTTGACATAATTTATAAAAAAAAAAAATCATAAATATTTATGAAATTTCTTAAACAATGCATAAAGTAAGTATCAATCACATGCTAAAAATATTTTACAATATAATTTAATCAAAAATTACACCAAACTAGTACCCAGAAAAACATATTATGCTTGGCAAAAACATATTCACCCAAGCAAAAAAATCATATCATACCTAACGGCTTCATATCATCACCCAAGTTTCATAATCATAATTATAATCATACTTCGCGGTCTCGTATCATTACCAAAGTCTCAAAGTCATAATTATACCCCACAGCTTCATTCTTGTCAGGGTCTCAAAATCATAGTCATATCTCGTGATGTCATATCCTCAACAGGGTCTAAAAAATTATAATTTTACCTCGTGGCCTCGTATCCTCACCAAGGTCCAAAAATCATAATCAAACTCTGTGACCTCGTGTCTTCACAAATAATTTACACATCAAATGTATGACATGAATATTTAAAATTTTTATTTTCTATTAAATTACTCATGCACGTGTACAAAATTAATTAAGTGAAATTCAATTATAATATAACTTATTGTACTAAAAATTTATAATAAATCAAAAGTATTTATTATGAGAAAATTTAGGGTCTCTTGGATTTTTTACTGCTACATCAACTCTTAAGTACACATGATTCAAAAATTAATTATTAAAATTGATTTAAAATCTGATACATATTACAAATATGAAACATAATTATTCAAATTTCATAATTATATCACCCATTAATTTTTCAAATATATTTTTAACTTCCCAAACACGTTTCTTGTAATTTTTCCTTTTGTTTGCCTACAATTTTTTTGTTTTTTTTTTCATTTTTATCTTTTCTTTTTTCTTCTCATTTTATTTTACTCTGCTCTCAATTTTTCTTCTGTTTCTCTTTCAATTTTCAATTTCAAATTCAAGTGAATAAAGCAACCATGTGGATTTAATATATATAAACACCACTAAACAGACTACAAAGGGAAAGCTAGCAGCTGATAAGCTGCCTTCTTCACCTTTTATGTTCCACAATTTTCAGTATTTGATTATATGCTTGTTGAAATACTTTAGCAACATTCTCAATATTAACACTCATAGTATCTTGTGATTTTGATCTTTTCTTACATGATATGTTTGAGTCAACTCGAGTAGTTTGTTAAGAATTTGAAGGTTAGGTAACTGACATTGGTGAACAATCATCACCATATTACTTATCATCATCATGATTAATTTCTCCTCAATTGACTTCGTTAACCATATCAGTTGGAGTTTCTAACCCCTCTCCAATTGCACAATCGTTTCCAAATATATTAGTTAATCTCTCATAAAGTGGGCAGACTTATTTCTCTAATATTTTGCTTCTCTACAAGACTACAATATATTAACAAATTAAAACAAATATTAACTATTCAAATTATATTTGTTGACATTTTATGTTAAAATGCCAAAAACCTTAACATGTATATATGATTATCACACTTTATTACTATTAATCTCCATGCTTTTCTTCACATCATTCCATATAAAACCACTAGTATTCAACATATCAAATATTTCTTCCATTTTCTCATCTTGAAGTCAATGTGTGGAAAAACCAATAAACCATAATCTAGTAACATTTCTGTCAAAATCTTTTTAATTTGCAAAAATGTGCTTGATTTGAAGGTACCATTGTCAGCACGACCACCTCCGACAAGTATCTTATCCAATATAGTTTACAATGCTTTTTCTTTAATTGTGGCTAATTCGCCTACTTCCTTTTGCTTGTCTATTTGAGTGGCTTGACTTAGACCTACTTCGTCCATCTCTGAAAAATAAATTCTGATATGTAAAATAATATATTGAAAAGATAACCTCAAACTCTAATTCCCATCCAAAAGCTCTTAAACTAACTAGATAAATCACAACCCACAAGTTATAATTGACCTACAAGTATATTAGGATTCACACTATCACAAAAGTAGTGTAATATTAAACTTGCCCACCAACTAATCAGATCATCATAAAATCTACAATAATAAATTTAACAACTTTCTGCTGTCACAAATGGAATTCCACATTTGTTCACATAAAATAAAGAACAAATTCCAAAAAGCATAAAACATCATTCTTCACTTTGTTATATCCCACCCACCCACCATCAAATCTCCTAATGAAGAAATCCAAGATGCATGAACTACATTAGCATTTTACCCAAACAATGCTAAGAAAAGTAGCATACAACTTTAAATATGGGGATATATCATTTTACAGCTAGAAGAATGTTTACAGATTAAAATTAAATAGTAATAAAAAATGTTCATACATATACATGCATCCATATTCTCTGCAAACAATTAGCATACACCATCTATTCAGTCATTAGTTTATACATTTTTATTTTCTTTAATTTAGTTTTTATTTTTGTTTATTATTAATTCTTAAAAGTTATGCTTTATTTTAATTTAATAGCTTTAATAGTTAATTTATTTATTTTGAGTGATTTTATGTCATATTTTTTTAGGTAGGTATCATATTTAGCTAATTTTAATAAATGGAGAAAGCATATTAATATGAGTTTAAATAGAAAGATCTTAATAATATAAATTCAATAAAGCAAACAACATATCAATCCGACTTTAGAGCATTAAGTTATGAATTTTTGAAATTTAAAGAGTAAAGAAAATTGAGTGGAGAATTAAATTGAAAATTGTCAAGAAAAATTTAATGTAATTTGTCCATAAATATGTCAAGTTTACGTGTAAATTGGTTTTGCAAAATACTTAGACTTAAATCACTCTCATGAGTTTCAAGTCAAGTGTGTTTAGAGTTGCAACCTAAATTTGCCTATAAGAAGAAAGATATTCACATTTCTGTCTTCAAATTTTCATGTAATCTTTGTGAAGAATTTCAAAAGTTACTAGTTAGGGATCAAATGATGGCTCAAAAAAGATACACCAGCAAGTTGACAAAGAATGAGCCTACTAAAGAAAAATAGGGGCTAGGTTTTTGAGAGTTTGATTGTTTTAATCAAGCTTTGCTAGTTAAACAATGATGGGGAATAGTTAAATACCCAAATTCCTTAGTGGCACAAGTTCTTAAAGCTGAATATCTTCAAAATGGTGATTTCATGGAAGCAAAGTTAGGTAGTAACCCATCTTTTATTTGTAAAAATATTCTACAGAGAATGAACATTTACATATTGGTGCAAGATGGAGGGTTGGATGTGGAAATAAAATTCTTATATATAAACGTAACTGGTTGTCTAAACCATCAACTTTGTTGAGAATGATTATTATTTGAATACTAATGTGGCAACGCTGAAAGAGCTGGAAGATAAATCAGAAGACACCTCAGCTTTGTTGCATACAAGGACAAACATTCTAAATGATGACTTGAACATTGCCAACCATACAAATAGCTATTATGAGTAGTAATATGAATCTGATTTGTTTTGTAACTAATTTTAATCTTATGAATGTTGTGATTTCAGCCCTGTACACCTATATACAAATGGTAGGCCCAAGTTTCTTGCTTTCCAATTAATAGCTTGTACATACTAGCTTTCTATACTTTGTATTTTAAATTGATTAAATGAAACATACACGGAAATCCTTTTAGTCATCTTATTCTTTTATTTAAGTTGGTATCAGAGCCTTTAAAAATGGCCATCAGCTATAGTAGCGTGTCAGAACAAAACTTCAACCTCAAATACACAAAACAGTACACCATTTTTATTTTTAACACCCATTAAATTCACAAACTCAAACTATCTGTTGTGAAAGTCCTAGGTCCTACCAAGCATTCAAGCGAATGACTTGGACGGCTTTATTGATGGCAGTAGAGGCATTCCCAAGCACATGAATGTCACCATTGATGAACAACAAAATGTAAACTTTATAGAAAACTCAGAATATCATATTTCGATGAAGCAAGACTAGATACTGATGAGTTGGCTATTGTCAACCATGACTGAGAGTGTTGACCTCAACTACTCAATGCTCATCTTCAAGGGAAGTCTAAACAACCTTGGATAGACTCTTTTCTGCATAAACAACAGCTAGGTCGATACAAATTATCACAAATTCAAAATACAATAAAGTAATCTTTAAACATAGATAAATATTATCACAAGATAAAGTATCTTGTAGACGATCTTAGAGTTGTTGGATTTTAAGTTTTAGAAGATGAAATGGTCATGTTCTTGATAGAAGGTCTTAGATTGAAATATGATTCAGTGGTGGTGAATATCATCTCTAAAGTTAAGAAGTTAGCACTTCAAGATGTGTATGTTATACTATTAAGCTTCGAGAAATATAATTCAAAGAAATTTGGCTTTTGGAAATATAAACATGAATGCAAACCATCAATAAACTATTCAAAAGCAGGTGGTTACCAAAAAAGGCTATAGAATGCAAATGACAGACCATGAACCCAAAATCATCACAACACCTATTCAAATCAGTTTGGTGGCAACTTTTAATCACCTTGGTTCTGGAATGCAACCATTTCAAGGCAAAGGAACAGGGAAATTTGAAAATAGAGGAAACAAGCCCAGGTCAGATTTGCAACAAAGTGGGGCATGTGGCAGCAAGTTGCTAGCACATGATCAATCAAGATTTCACCCCCAAACCTACTTCAAAACCATATCAAAAAGGAGCCTATGTTGCATCACTAGAAAACCTTATTGATCCCTTATAATACTTGTGCTTATATCACATAGGCAAAATTTACATTTCAAGACGTGTGAGATTCAATGAAGTTTTATTCCCTTTCAAAGATGATTCATCCTTCAAAAATTTTGAACTTAAGATTACTTATGAAAACACTTAATTGATTAACTATTTTCTCTCAGTTTCATTCCAAGACAACACATTAGCAATTGCTAATAAAGATTCTATTCTCTCCAACTCCATCAGCACCATCAACTCCAAACCCAGGTAATACTCCAAATGACACACAAGTATCACAAACAGAATAAGCAACATATACACCACAAACTGAATCTTCTAACACAGCTGTCACACTTTCTGGCAATAAAAAAGAAGAAGCACCTTTGCAAAACTAATCCAAACACATGCCTACTCATCCTATAATAACTAGAGTTAAAACTGGTATCTTCAAACCCAAAACTTGTATAACAACAAACTACGTGATAATCCCTGAAACCACAAAACAAGCCTTGAGTGATCTTAAGTGGAAATAGGCTATGTTAGAAGAATACAATGCTTTGATCAAAAATAACACTTGGACAATTGTGCCTTACTGCTCAGATTTCAAAATTGTGGGAAACAAGTGGGTTTACTAAGTGAAAGAGAATGTGAATAGGAGTGCGTCTAGACTGAAGGCAAGACTTGTTGCCAAGGGGTTTCACCAGACCCCTAGCATTGACTTCTATGAAACCTACAGCCCAGTTGTGAAGGCTTCTACAAGTGGATGTAAACAATGTCTTTCCCACTGAAGAATTAACCGAAACAATCTACATGGCTCAACTTAAGGGTTTGAAAGACTCTTCAAAACTAATCATGTCTGCAAGCTTACAAAGACCTTTTATGGCTTAAAACAAGCGCCTAGGACTTGGTTTGATAAATTGAAGACAACTTTACAGACTTGGGGCTTTTGTGGATTAAAGTCAAATACTTCCTTGTTTTACAAAAGGCTTGAAACTTACCTTATTATTCTATTGGTGTATGTAGATGATATTGTTGTCACATAGAACAACAAATCACTTGATGACATAATTCAGAATATGAACCAATCCTTCTCCCTAAAGGATCTAAGTAAATTGCACTACTTCTTAAGAGTATAAGTAAGATCAAGAAACTATTTGTTTATATCTCAAACTAAGTATATTCAAGATCTTCTTGACAAGGTAAATTTGGATGCTTGCAAAGAGGTCAGCACATCGCTGAGTACATGCACTAAACTTAGCAAGCTGGAAGGATTTCATTTCTCTAATCAAACTTTGTACGAAAATGTGATAGGTTGTTTGCAATATGCCACCTTGACTCGACCAAACTTGTCATGTGCAGTGAATAGGCTGAGTCAGTTCATGGCTAATCCCTTACAACCACACTGGATAGTATGTAAAAGAATTTTTAAATACCTTAAAGAAACTTTTGATTTTGGTCTTCAATTCAAAAACTCAGCAAACACATACATTGTAGCCCTCATAGAAATAGATTAAGGCTGTGATGTTAATGACAGGAAGTGTACCAGTGGATATGGTGTGTATCTTGGTGAAACTTGGTATTTTGTTATTCAAAAGAGCAAAATGTTGTGACAAGATCAAGTGCAAAGTTTGAATACAAAAATTACTAATGCCTGTGCAGAAATTACTTATATTACTTCTATTATTAAAGAACTTGATCTTCAAACATCTAAAATTCCAGCAGCCTAGTGTGATAGCTTAAGTGCAGTTGTTCTAATCCAGTCTTTCATGCTAGAACAAAATACATTGAGATCGATCTTTATTTTGTCAGAGACAAAATGAGCTTAAGAGAGTTAGAAATAAGATATATTTCATCATAAGAACAAGTAGCAAATTGTTTAACCAAGTCGTTGCCTTATGGGAAATTCATCTATTTCAAGAACAAGATCAAGGTTCATCCAAGAACTTTGAGTTTGAGGGTGAATGTTGAGAATGATTATTGTTTGAACGTTGATGTGGCAAGACTGAAGGAGCTGGAAGATGAATCAGAAGACACCTCACCTCAGCTTTGTTGCATATAAAGACAAACATTCTAGATGATTCTTGAACATTGGCAGCTACACAAATAGCTACTGTGAGCAGCAGTATGAATCTGATTTGTTTTATAACTAATTTTAATCCTATTGCTATTGTGATTTCAGCCTTGTACACCTGTATGCAGATGGTAGGTCTAGGTTTCTTGTTTTCCAATTAACAGCTTGTATATACTAGCTCTTTGTACTCTGTATACTGAACTGAAAAAAAGAAACATACACAAAAATCCTTTTACAGTAATCTTCTTCTTTATTTAAGTAACTTCAGGCCAATATTTATATAACCCCATCACTACCAGTTGAGTCGCATGTAGCAGTGGTGATTGATTGTAACAAAAATTGGAATGAAAACCTAGTCATTCAACATTTCATCCCGGATAATGCTAAAATTATTCTTAAAATCTCTCTTCTCTCCCACAAAAACCCAAAGAAAATTATTTTTTTTTTTTGCATTATATGACAATGGAGGTTTCTACTCTTATCAAAAATGGTTACAAGTGGCTTGAAGGCTCAAGTTTCTAGAATCCCTATCCTCTTCTTAGAATACTTTTAAGTGTGAAAATTTATCCAGTCACTTCCATAAAAGGTTAAGATGTTCAGTTGGCCGGCCTAAATATTCTCCCTACAAAATCAAACCTCAAAAAAAGAAAAATTATGAATTTCTCACCGTGTTGAAGACGTCACCCTACTAGAAACAATATTTCATCGTCATAATTGGGTACAAATTTGCTAAAAAGATTTGGAATCGATCTTCTTTCGCTGAGTAAGTTAAATATGATGCTATTCAGAAATTTTTTCTTGTTTGTGGATAATGCAGCCTCTGCACTTGCTAAGCCTGAGTTTGAACTATTTATCAGGATTGCTTGGTTCATATGGCCAGTCAGAAACCTTTGCTATCATAATCAGAGTGATGCTGACCCACAAAGACTCCTGCAAAGGGCAGAAGCTTTCTTAGAAAGCTCACAAAGTAATTCAGATGAGACACCCTCCATTGAACACTACTCGATCACACAGGGAGATCAAAATTGTGTCCCCTCCTAATTTCTGGTATAAACTAATCTAAACAGGGAGATCAAAATTTTGTCCCCTCCTAATTTCTGGTATAAACTAAGTGTTGATGCAACTATAAGAAATTCTGAATTTGTTGTTGGTACAGGGGCAAAAATTAGAAATTCCAGTGGGGAAGGAAATTATGGCAGCAGCAGTCGATGGAATACCTTTTCAGAGGGATATAGAACAAGTAGAAGCATCAATTTTGCTAAAGATTCAGGCTTATCTCCCCTACTAGCCTAACAGTCGAGTCAAGACTCTCCGAATGTTGTAGATTTTGTGACTGGGAAGGCAAGAAGCAAAGGAGAAATATATATTTTCACATGTCTTATATCCAAGTAAATGACAATTCATGATATGACAAAATATATAAGATATGTGAACTAAAAAGAAAAATCATGAATGATACAGATATTTGATGTAGAATTTTTACCATGATATTACAATCATTGAAAAAGCAAATTAATTTTGCTAATCAACTAAATAATTTAAGTTTATTATATGCTCTAATTATTATTAATAAAATTAAAATCTATGAAACCTGAAGGGAGTAATGTAAAAAAGAAAAAAATTAAAAATTAAAATGCTAGGAAATAGCTAATAATTGGGTGGGTTAGTTAGTTCACTATGAAATTGTTCGTTCACATAATTCTAAACAAAAATGAATTAAGACCCAAAACAAGAGCAAAACAAGAATCAATTACAAGCCTGATTGGCAATAGAAAACATTTTGGCCTGACGACTAGCAGCTTCTTCTGATACTAACGCTTGTATAACCAAAGTCTTCACTTCCCAAGCCGACAATGGAAATCCTTCTCTTGCATACGAGTTAAGCAACGCTGCTGTTGCCTGCTTCACCAACCCAGCAAACGCGTTCTCATCATCATCATTTCTAGTCGTTGATTCTAGCAGTGTCAGATCTGATCTGTATCGTTCGTACACTCTTGATCCGAATACCTTCGATAACGTTGACGTCTGTGGGACCATCCTTGGCCACGCCTCTCTCCTACTGCTCCAGAACCTGTAATGTAAATTAATATCTCTGTGTTAGATCCTGGTTACTCGGCCGAGTTCATCGACTCAATCGCAATCATTGATTAAAAAAGAAAAGAAAAAAAAAATCTTACTGTGGAGTGCATCTTCCTCTGGTTCTAGTGTAAAGAAACCCAGGCCTTGCCATTTGACTCGTTGCGGATGCGCTGCTACTTGCAGTAGATGCAAAGCAAATTATAGAGAACAATACAAGGAAAACGAGGAGTCGACTCAGTTGGTAGGTGATCTCCATCTTCATTGCTTGCTTGAGGAACTAAGCTTCCATTATCTCTGAAGTGGGATCTGAGAAGACGAGCTTGTATTACTTGGAGATTTGGTTTGGTTTGAAAATGGTTCCTTGAGACCAGTGTGCTGTAACTGCAACTGTCGTGTCGTAAACTGGCTTCATATTCGAAACTATGATTTTTAAAATTGGAACTATAGACTTGGACAAGTTTACCCTTCCTTTATTAATTCAGACAATTACACATAACATTATTGTTATTTTCTTTTTCTTTTTGGGACTGACTGACTGGTGTCCTTAATTGACAAGTAATCTAATCTAAAGCTAAGCCTTGGCTGGCTTCCAATTCCATTCAAGGATGAGATGAATTACATGAACGACTATAGTACTGTTCACTATTTAATTAGTAGGGTCCCTCCCACAGTCACATGATGGATCTGCTTGTATTTAATTAATAACAAATAACACTTCATGGCCACTCCGTGAACGATCATGCTCTTGACCTCACTAAATACTAGGATTATGATTAAGAAAGAAATTAGTAAACTACCAGGCTTTAATTCGTAGAATTTTTAAACGTATACAAGTATCAAGAAACATGCTCGTTGATTTTAGATATCATATAGTTAGAATGACTGAATTGTCCGTAAAGCCCAATTAGAAGCCCACGATAAGCACAAGGTGTGAAACTATAAGGACAAGTTGGCCCACAAAGGCCTAGATAAAGTTTATATTTGTATACCACCGTTCCGTTTATGCGGAAGCCAAGCTAAGCGAAGTCAATCCCCTAATTTTTGTTATAATTTTAGAATATGGTCGCTCCTAGTTAGGGTGACAATTTTTTGCGAGATTTACTAATCCGATATAAATACTATATAAAATTTAAAAATTTGAGTTGAAATAAGATAAAAAGATTATTAAACAAGTAATACAACAAAATAAAAATAATAATCAAATCAAGTTAGAGTTGAAAATTCTCTAACGCATTTATGACACAATTAATTATTCAAATAATAATATTATGTTAACTCATTTATTATTTAATAAATTTATTTTATAATTTTTTATTAAAAATTTTTAATTATATTTATCTATTTTTAAAATATATGTAATTATATTTAGAATAAAATTTAATAGTATTTAAGAAAATGTTATGATAAATATTATAAAAATATAAATAAAAAATATTAAATAAGTGACAAAATTATAACTTATTTAACGATTTTATAATAGTATCAAATTATAATTTTCATTCCTTGACATAATTATTAAATGAGTCGAGTTCAAAATAGCATCTTTTGACATAACACGAATATCATATGATAACTCAAATTATCATCTACACTCACAATTAATCTCACTCTAGCCAGTTCTACCTTTCTTTGAATATTTTATTTATTTTTTTTAAATTATTAATTTTAAAAATTCATTCTTCTTCGTATTTTTTCCCTCTTTGATCGTTTTTTTGCTTAGTGTAATTACCGTCATCATGGAATGGGTTTGTGCAAACCTGTGACATTGATTGCTGCATCAAAGGGGAAGAATTCTAGCTTGATATGCTCTATATGTACATCCAAAATTCTCTTGAAAT
>JAXCLQ010036249.1:5270-15389 GCA_035584115.1 Cedrela odorata | reverse complement strand
TGATGGATGACATGACAAGATGGCTAAATGTTTGTAAACTCGGTAGTTCCATGAGTAGTGGCAGACATTTCTCCCTGCAGTCTTTAGAAATTTATCAAGTGGGGCTTGTGAAATTCCATTTTCAATTTGCTATGCATGGCTTAATAAGGACTTAGACATTCTTACAACATCACGATTTGATAATTAGTTGACATTAGCTGTCGAAGACAAGTGTTCTATCATCTGACTTATATTATATAGCCAATCCTCTATCCTAAGAATTGTAAACCAACAAAAAAAAAAAACGAAAATTATTATACTAAATCATAATTTATTTGCCAAACCTGATGCTCCGTTGTGTATATATATTCCGTCTGGCCGCCGCCTGTGGTCAACTTATTGCTCCAAATTCCGAAATCGGAGCTGAACTAATTGATAAGAATATATTAATATCAAGTTCTCCAAGTTGTTTTGAATACACAGTTAACCTTTTATCTTACGAAGTTCAATAATGGCTATCTGAAGCCCCATTTGAGTCAGCAGCAGGCTTTCCCTTCAGCATAAAATCAAACCAGTATTTCTTAAAGAAACTAGAATTCTGTTTATATATATAGCTCTTTGATTTATTTGGAGTGATGCACACTTAGCTAGCGTAGAAATTTTAAAATATAATTAAAATTGAAGTGTTCTAATTTATAGTTATTGTGTATTGTAAAATTACTAATAAGCAATTAGTAAATATTATGTCAAATAAAAGTGAGCATATTTTAAACATTCAAGTATTATGCGATGTTGGCTTCGTTACAACTTACAGCCTAAAGAAAATTTGAAGTTATATAGAACATTCAAAAGTATCTCAATTCCTAAACTAAAAAAAAAAAAATTAATAAAGGGAACGGGACACTAGTCTTTGTTTTAATATCACCCCCTATTCTCACGATGATGGGTTGAGTCAAAATATCAAAAAGGAGAAAAATATGTTTAAAATTAATTAACATATAATTAACAAAAGTCCGGTGGCATATCCTATCAACTTTATAGAGTAAAAGTGAGACCAAGACAAGAATTAATTGAAGAAAAAGCCAATAATTACGTACATCGTGTAAATGTATATAGCAACAAATTAACAACTATTAACAATTTAATACAGCAAAATTAAGAAGTTTGCATGCATAAGCCTCTCGAATCGGTACACATTGGCGCAATTGTTTCAATTAGTGCTACTTTTAAGGACTATTTAGCTGCTAATCAAACTCCACTTAAGCAGATGAAGACAGGAATTAAAGCCACACATACTTGAAATTTTATTGGTGTTTCAGTCAAACTTTTTCTCATCGTGGGCTAATAATAAATTATTATATTCAAATGTGTTTGCTTAATCGCATCATGATCAGTTTCTACACGAGTTAGCACTAAGGTCTACATCGAATACTTATCAATTAGTACCACAGAGAGATTTCTTTTGGTAAGACAAGACCGCTCGATTTACTTAAGAATTAAGTTAGTAATTAAATTAATTAACATGTACAAATATAAATTAAGTACTTGGATGTTGTTGGATAAATTTGAGAAGGTACAGTTTTATTGTTGGGGGTGGCTTATGCGTAAGAATATGGGAGACAAATTGATTGATTCAATGATATTCATTTGAAATCGCACAAATTATTTGAAAGCTAATGGCCCCCCCGTGTACAAAATATTGCACCTTTTGACTTTTAACAATATGACACCATCCCCCGGTAATTCAATACTTAGCTTATAAGAAATTAAGGAATTTTTTTTTTATCATATTGTTATAGTATTTTTATTTTTATTTTAATATTTTATTGAAATAGAAAAAAGGGTAAGCCAAAAAAAAAAAAAAATGTTAAGACTGCTATTTCGATACTTAGTTTATTTTTAATAAATGTATCATAAGTTTAGGCTAAAATCTAGTATGTGAAATGCTTGTTACATGATAAATAGGTTCTTCATTAAAATAAAAAGAAGAAATTATGCACAAAAAAGAACAAAAAAAAAAAAAGTTTTCTATTTCAACATCAATCATGAGAGATGTTTGAGAGAGAGTTGATCAGCTGTTACAAATCTTGAATCAAACACTAATTATGTGGCACTCATTAGTTGTGTACACTGCAGATATTTTTCCCTTTTTTTGAATCAAATTGTATATATTTTGTCAGTATCTTATGGTCAAACGAAGACGTTATCTGAAGAATAAATTATTAAGGAAAAATCCAAAGTTCTTTTGCTGTGTATCTAAATTTAATATGAAATCAATACAAATCCATGAGATTAGTGCTCTTACTCAAGCTTCCACTGATGACTGAATGCGAAGGTGATTGCAAATATTGGAAGAACATGCATGCATGGAGTAATCAATCATAAACTACTTTACCAAAACATCAAGTCCATTGATATAACTGTTCGACTTCATAAAATTAGTTATTATAATTAATAAAAATACATAATATTATATATATATATATATATATCAACTTATATCTTGGCACATAATCAGAGAAGATAATTCAAGATTAGTTGATATTATGTCTTGTTTAAAGTTTTCTAATTTTTTACGGCCAAATTTTTCTCTTTATCTATTTAAAAAGTTGTTTTTCTTATTGTTTTGAATATGTCATATTTTTGTTTTGTTTTGTTTATTTATTTATTTATTTTTAGTTTTAGTTTGAATTATTTAATTATCATAGTTCTCAAAATATTGGTACTTCTTTATAAATTTGAGTACAATTTATAATAGTTTAGGCTAATTTTAGTGAAAATTGTTATGTATCCTTGACACTAATTGATGTAAATACGGTACTTTGGTAGTCATGATTAATGATAAATAAATAAATCTAGTACAATCTTTGTATTGGCCAATCAAGTTTCCAGAAATGGCAGAAGAATCTAACACAAGTATGATTGAGCACATGTGGAAGAACGTGCAAGGACTGAGAAGCAGAAGAACGGCATAGATTGGAATCTGTCTGAGAGAGAAATTAAAGAGAAAGCTAGCAAAGCAAACAAGGACGTTTCATAAAGTAAAAGCTGCCACAGGAAACAGAGAGAACATCTCACGCCAAGGGCCAAGGCCTATACACCATAAAAAGCATGTGGGCATCAACACAACAACATAATTTAAACTACCTAGTTATATATATTGCTTGGATTTCCGAGCTCTTGTTGTTGTTCTTCTTCTGCTTCTCTTCAATTGCATCTCTCACTCTCTTTCTTTCTTTTTCATTCTTTTTACTCATTTACAGCCCCATTTTTATCGACAGTGTCGGGTTCTCTATCTCGTCAATACCACATAACCAGCAGACCAAAAACAACCATATCCATCACTGTTGCTTTCTTTGAATAAGAAAGAGATAGAGAGAGAGTTTCTTTTTTGACAGTTTATAAATTGGTAGCTTTATTCCTTGTTAGTAAACAGCATTGGTCATTGCAAAAGCAGATCCAAAACCCAGATTTCATTCTCTATTATAAAATGCAATTAACCTAAAGGAACTGCTGTTACAGTGACATCATAATCCTAATAAGAGAGAGGGAACCGAAATCAAACAAAAGGTTAATAAAGTCTGAGAAATTTCTTGTTCTTATTATGCTACTTTTGACTCATTGCAGTTCTGTGGTCTTGCGTTAGAAATTTGCAAGACAAAATTGGAGAATCCTAACTATATGGGTCTTTTGACTCTTTTGCATGGTTTTGAGTGGGATTTTGGCGTTTTTCTTTAGCTTCTTGCTTCTTCTTGTCCGTCTCAACTGCACAAACAACAAATAAGTACGTTTGATTTGGTCAAATTTCCTATAATTACACCATCATTTTAGTCACCACATCTCACAAAAGCAACAAGTAAACAAGTAAAGTAACTTCTCTTAAATTGATTTTCATATTATTTGAAAATCATTATTATAAAATTTGTATCTCTCGCTTTCTCTTGAATGAAAGTGTAAAAGTAAGGCATGGGCACAAAGAAGGGTGTACTTGAACAAACTTTTTTTCTCGGGAGAGTGAAAAATAACCAACCTCAGGTAAAAATTCCTGAAAGAATGCGAGACCAAAGACACATTGGAATTTGAAATTGCCAAGCAGATGACTGAGAATACTAACAGCAATGACTCAGTTAATCAAGAGTTTGATGGTGATGAAACAAAGTATGCATGAACTGTAACACTGAAACATTGACATCCCACTAGAAAAGGAAGTTGCTCACTGCATTGGCCCAAAAAAGCAAAGCGTGCCACAAATTATTAGACGGTATTATTGGTTGAGTTTCTAACTTAGGTCCATCTGCATAAATCTGTGTTTGTGGTAGAGAGAGAAAGAGAGAGAGAGAGAGAGGGAGAGAGAGTTGCAGGAGATGGGAGAGTCTTACATTTCATAAAACCAGTCAAGCGTGGAGACCGAAGTTTTTGCTGGTTTGAACGCGGCTTTGAACATAGCACAGTGATAACATATACAACTGAGATGATCGAAATCCAGGAGCTTCATAGAATGCTGCTACTAAAGCAAATTGATAAGGGGAGACTCTTCAACCTCTGATCCATGGCCATGGATTTTCTCAGTATAATATATTCTTCCCCTTTTGAACTTCTTAAATGAAACAACAGTTGTTAACAAGTGTTTATAATGAAGATAATTTGGCACATTGGCAGTGAGATTAGCTGATCTCATTGGGAAAATAAGAACAATGTGAAAAGAGCAAAAATAATAAAATGATGGACAATCTAGCTTTCATTTATATATATTGTTTCGAGGAAATCACTTAGTATACGGTGCATTTGATCAATATAATTATATAGTAATTTAGTCCATGTCAGATACCCAAACTCCATAACACATAGACCTACACCTATAAACGTGCCCATTAAATACAAGGGGGAAAAAAAAAAAAGAACAACAGCAAATAAAATTCAAGACTAGAAGCCTACCACTTCTAAATTTCATTCATTTCATGAATAGACAAGTTTAAAGATCCATCGATATCGATCCTTCCCATGTCACCTTCAATTTTAGATGTTCAAGTTCAACCTGCAAGTTAATTGGGGCTGTTGATTGAAATTCTTATCTTCAAGTTGATTTTTTTTTGGAACCTGTAGGAATTCAAACGAAGTAATAATAATCACGAAGACTAGATTTTTTTTTCCTGAGAGAGATCAAAATCATAGGAGATGGCTTGTGGAAGAGGAAGTGAATCCAGAAATATCAGTCCATGCATTGCTACTCCAGTATTGATCATTTCCTGAAGTACCCAGAAAATTTCTTGACAAATTCGAGACCTGATTTTCTTCCATTTTCACATTTGACATCTGAGTGGTAACCCCAGAATCCAGTGGCTTAGACCGAAGCTGACCAATATAACTATGTGGCTCCAAACCTTCACTCTCAAACGAATACAGTCCTGTTGCGTGCTCTAAACCAGTACCCAAGAAAGGAAATTGCTGCACTTGTTGCAATTTCCACTGCTCAACAAGCCCACTTGACAATATTGACCCATCACCACTTGAACCGACCTGAAATCCAATTTCATTGCCGTCACTAGCACCACCTGTTGCCACACCTCGAGCTGGAATTCCGCCAAAATTTAACCCAATATCACCGGAATTGTAACCACTAAGATGATGTAAAATAGGCAAAAGAGGAATTTGGGGTTGTGTAGTTGACATGTGACCTACTATATCAGTTGTGCAACGACTAGAAGACACTGCACTCGAGGAGCCAGACCCGGCGGCTTGGCCGTCGGTTATAGCAGGAGATTTGGATCTATTGCTTCCTTTGCTTCTCTTGTTTCTTCTACAGCCACCACCAACTGGTACGTTCCTCAGTGCACCTCCTCTAGTCCAATATCGCCGGCAGGTCTTGCAAAAGTGGCGAGGCTGTGAAAGGCTGTAGTTATTGAAGTAACAAAATTTAGTATTTGTAGAATCACATCTTGGACATTTTAGGGGCGCTTCAGGCCGTGGTATCTTGGCTAGTCGAGCTCGCTCAGCCATCGAACTTGGCCTGATTGAGCCCGTTCCTCCACCGCCGCCACCCATAGTAGGTAGCGGCGGCGGTAGCTGAAACTGGGAATTCTCAGTGCTGCCTCCTGGTTGCTGTAAAATTATAAGGCAAAAATAATAATAATAATAAAAAAATTATGTATACGCATGTTGTTATGGTATATTCAAGATGAGATCATATAAAAAGGATTGGAATATTATTTATCTTTTAATTAACTTTTTTGGAGAAGGAACTAGCGAGCTACACAGAAAGAAAATGAGAGAGAATTAATAAAAACACTACCTGTTGCCAGTTGGGTGGATCTAGATAGACAGGAACCGATGAGAAAACCATGGTGGTTATTGAGATTTTTCTTTCTTTTGTAAAGGTTGATGGGTTTTTGGAAATATGGTGGAGAATCACGTCAAACAAGAGAGTTGCAGAGAAAGAAAGAAGGAGATGGAAAGATAAAGGAAGCTAACTAAGGGTGGGTTTATTATTTATTTGTTCTTTGTTCTCTCTATCCCTACTCGCTCTTTTTGTTTTATTAAATTTTTAGGGTTTGTAGAGGAAACCAACAAGTTTCTTAACATGTAAGCTTTTCTCTTTTACACTGTTTTACAGTGCTCAAAAAAGATATTATTGGCCATGCAAGTAGACATAGGGAAAGATGGAGGGGCCCTAATCTAATTACTTAATATGAAATTATAAGTTAATCAACATGAAATTTATGTAATTAAGAAAGAAAAAGTTGAGTCTTTGGGGGCTTTTCTTGGGTGGATATGTCATAATCGAATGTAACTTTGTTTCTTAGAGCTGTCCAAGAGTTTTATTATTATTATTACTATTACTATCATAATTATTATAATAATTATTATTATTCTTTAATTATTTTTTTCTGCATGCATGAAAAATATATAAAAAAAAATTATTTCTTTATTAGGTTTAATCAATATTAATTTAGAGTAAAGTCGTATATACAAGCTTAAGCTCTTTCCACATTGTAATATTTACAGTTCACCTGAATTGCTTACCAACCCATCTGGGACTAAACGGATTGCTACAAGCAGGCAGCAAATTGCTGGGCAGTGTAATGCCAAAAGTGTGAAAAAACAGAAGGAATATTAAAGGCATTAGTATTAAACAACCCTGCGTATGCTTAAGTGATTCACTCAACACACTCGTACTTTTCTTCAATCTATCAAAAGGTCTAAATAATTAATATGACAGAAAAATAAAATGAAGAGGAAGATTAAGTAAATATTTCATGATACAAGAAACCAAGTACATATTAATTCATCATAGGTAGATAAGTAGCCAAATTTCAAATCAGTTTGGCTATATAATGGGTGAAACTTGTTGCTTTCATTTCATCGATTATGATTTATCACGATCGAAGAGTTCTTTAAACGGTGAAATTATGAGCCATTTTAATGATTACAGCGGGGGAATATAATGAGCCATGATCAAAGTAATTAAGGTCTAGGGCTAATTAGGGGTTATATCCGAGAGTGTTTTTTCAAAAAGCATTTTTATAGAAAAGCACTTTTTTGAAAATTAAAAATATTTTATTCAAAAGTACTTATATAACAATTTTTTTTATAATGTATTTGAAGTGTCTATTAAATTATAAGCCGCGCCTAGGTCTACTACACTATACATCTGCTTCAATTTCACTGTTGATCATTTATACTGTACATCCACATCTAATAAACATAAAGCACATAATATATGCTCAATTTTCATTTACAGTTGTGCTAATTACTAACATACATCTGTCAGGAATGCTCTGGCTTTTAGTAGATCAACGTCAATTCCCATTTTTATGAGACCTATTGTATATGGCTCATTAAAATTGAACCAATTTGTCACAATTTATATAGTGAGTCGATATCACCAAATTAATTAATTAAGCTGCCAATGGAGATCGAATCTTCAAATTAAGACTTATAGGTTAATTTACTTTTATAATTCTTCTACTAATCAAGGCGGCATAAAAAGCAAAATACCTATCAAATTTAGTAACACTTTCTAGCGAATAAGAGAATTATCCTTCTATGTTTCTATGCCAATACAAATCAATAACACGTTCCAAAATCCATTCTCTATTATTAAATCACCGTTCAGATTTATACTTTTGTAATTTTATATAATTATACATGTATGTGAACTGCTTCACTAGGGCTATAAATATGAAAAGAAAGAGTGGGTGGTGACGGCGGCCAAGCCGTCGTATGTGGGGTGGAGAGCTTGTCTTCATCAGATGCTCACCGTCGGAGAATAATTTGTTTAATTTTCAATTTGCCACGTATGATTTTAAGGGTCCCACGTCACCTTATTGTAAGTCTCTTGTCTTTGGCCATGGCCAAAAACCCTAGAATATTTCATCATTCTATTTATATATGGGCTCTCTCTCTAGCTAAAATTATATAATAAAATATTATTCTTCTGAGAATCCATCTGGGTCGGTGAAAAAGTTGGTCTCACCACCACATCTCAAAGTCCCCACATCATGAAACATGTGGCCGAGATTTTCGTTGTAATTTTTCATGGGACACCGTAAATCTTGGCTGGTGAGATCAAGTTTCCACCGTTGATTCCCTCAACTTACCCCCACTTATAGCAGGACACATGATTTAGATGGCTTACGCGTACGTCAATCATTAACGAATATCATGATATGGCATATATACCCATGAAAATGATATAGATATATCATATATTTGATGCTAGCTACGGTTTTTCATCAACAAAAGATTTTGGGTATTTTATTTTTTCTTTTAGTTTTTTCCCAATTAATATTGGGACCAAAAGTAAGAGATGAAAAAAAAAGTCTTGGTTGGTTGCATTATGATGCATAGGATGGGGCCTTTGCAATTGCTTCTTTCTGCATCCTGCTCGTACAAAATTTCTATAATCCTTGTATCTATTAAGAACATGTATATACTTAAATGTATTTTCACTTAATTTTGAGAATTCGAATTTATTTCTATAAAAAAAAAACATATAACAATGACCTCGAATTATCCATCTGAAAGCAATTACTTGCTATATTTAATTTCATGATCTCTAAATATCTTCAACGTATATTATTCTCCCATGACTATCATATATATAACTATCGTCAGCAAATTAAATAATAACAAAACAATACCTCAAACTAATATTTTTGAACAAATAAAGACCCCAATACGTGTATATATATTTGTGAAGAATGGATCGAAATGGAAGAGTCTAAGAGAAGAATGAGAGTGTTAGCTGGGAAAGAGTGACATGAATACAATTTTAATGGAGATTGATAATGACAATTGGGGCACGTATTATACATGTGAAGAATTGATCACTTCAAATATATTTAATAGAGAATGGAAAATTGGTTATCGGATCAAGACATCTTGATTGGACACACGCTCTTCTCTTCTAATTTATTGCTAATCATGTATATGTATTCAATAATAAACAATCAATGGTTATACTACATTACAGAAGATAAGATTGTATAAATCCAAAACTTTTCGTTGTAATTATTAAAATGTTTTGTTACATTTTTAAAATTTTCTACCTTACCTTGCAATCAAACATCCAATTAGTATGTTATTTATTCCACTTCAAAATAATTAATCCTTAAGTGTAACAAAAATAAAGAATATTTGAACTCCTCTATAATTTTCATATTTGATTTGCAAATGATTGTATATTTTCAAAGTTTATCATGATGCCATTAAAAAGTGAAATTCCTTCCAATCAAATGTATATTTTGTTATAGGGTGATAAAACAAAGCACATGGAGTACGTGAAGACCTCGCACATCAATGTCTCCTTCATTTTCATTTTAGGTATCCCCAACCATGCATGCACCATGGACCACTGTATCTAGCTACGAACATTGGCTTGTGGTTGTGGGTATACATATAAAGCGGTTGAGAAATTGACCCTATAAATTCACATTAAATAGAGACATAAATACCTTAATTACTATTTGTTAATATTATATAAAATTTTAATGAAAAATGTGGCACTTAACATATCATTCGCGTTAAATATTAATTATTAATGTGTATGATATTGCCTTTTGATATTCTCTTACATTGTTAGAAAGTGCCACATTTTTCATTAAAATTTTATATAATATTAACAAAAACGTAAAATTTCAA